>CATIWR010284044.1:0-41859 GCA_949677035.1 Omphalea diandra
TTTGTAGTTGTTTGTTTTGCGTATGTGCACATTTTTATATATATAACATGTTATGAGTTGTGCATGGTGTGCTTAAGATTGATGTGATTATCTTAAGCTATGTTGGTTTCCAATTGTGTTTCTGGAAACAAATGCTAAGACATTGCAGTTAATATGCTTAAGACTGATGTGATTATCTTAAGTAGAGCTGGTTTCTAATTGTGTTTCTGAAAACAAAGACTAAGACATTGTGATTGTATTTCCAAATGGAAATAACAGCCTTATTGTGAATTCTTGTGAATTTCTCTTGCTCGTTTGAGCATGTGTGAAAGAGAAATGTTTGGAGGACTGACAAGAAAATAGTGTATTGATCACATGAAGCGCTATTTTCTTGCTACACTGTCATATCGGAATCCAGGTCGGTTAAGTTGTCAATATTTGTCACTATGGATTGGTACTATGTCAATAAGAGGCATAACTACTGTCATGATCTGATATTGATAATTTAATGTGGACAGGATTGTGTTTGAGGTGTCACTTTATCAATAAACTATATGTTTTCTAAAATTGTGTGGTCACACTTGAGTTTAAATTATTCAGTCCGAGAGTCGTTTTCAAAATGTTTTCTTTCTTAAAACATAAAAATGTCATAATTAATATTGCCCAAGTGGGAGAATGTTGGAATTTTTATTATGTGGGCTAATATTAATTATGGGTTGGTTTTAATTATTTATAAAATGGACTGAATAATATAGTTTATTGATTTGGGGTAAGCCCAATTAAAATGTGGTCAATTGAGTTATGAACTTGTGACACCTTTGTGGGCCGATATGGAAGACGGTCAGTGTAGGTTTATTTTAACATGGACTTGTGATGGGTGAGTCTGTTAAAATCTATTATAAATAGACTAAGTCTCCTCTTTTGCCTTCATAATGTTTGACAATCCTAGTTGGTACACCTATTGGTAGTCGTCTTGTGAGAAGGTCAAGGAGATGAAGACTTATCTCATTTTTTCAACTCTTCTGACCTATTATCTGAGTGTTCTATTTTCAATGGTCGGAACAATGGAGCAGAACAATAAGGGATCCAACGCGTAAAGAGGTATGCAGCTTGTTTCCGCTTTCAAATCTACTGCGCAAACAGGTACGCAATCTGCTTCCGTTTAATGATAAATGATGTTCTAAATTTATTTACTAGATCCTGAATAAATTCTCACATATAAAAGTTGAAAAACCATTATTTCGATCAGTTTATAGCGGAATAATTGCTTGATATTTTAATAAACAATTGATTAATTATTTTACAAATCTTTAGATTTTTACTATAATTTTATTGAAGAAAATCATTTTATTTTTTTTCAAAAAAAGTACAACAGATATTATCTTATGGAGACATAGAAAATCAAATAAAATCATATTTTAAATTATAGTTACAAATACAAAAAATATAAAAACTAAAAGAAAAGGAAAGTAACTAATTATAAATACACTGTTAACATAAAAAGTTAGATATATTGTCTTAGTGTATTTATTAACGGACAAATGTAAATATTTTTTTTTCTACACTATCAACTAAGATAAAGTAAGTAAAATTTAACATATAACTTTTGCAAATATATAGAAAAACATATTTATTTTCTGGTCATTTTTTAGCAAATAAATCGAAGTATATTGCTAAAACCAACATATACAATCTAGAAACTATATAGATTTCAACCATCGAGCAAGCGCTCCAGAAATATAAAATTTAGCAAATTTTGATAAAATTATATGTTATATACTTCTGTATATCTTAGTTACACTTGGCTATAAAAAAGAAAATAATTCTATTATTTTCCTGCCATAAATAAAATAAATTAAGAGACAAAAAGCTATTTTTCTAATTCTGCATATTAACTTTTTGCCTTTCGCTTTTCTAAAAAATCAATTGACTTCTCTACACTAACTCAACCTCTTTCTAAAAGTTCGACGTCCCATTAGAATCTTATTCCAAACCTCAACGGAAAATATACAATAAAAAAGTTAGTGAGAAATAGTTTTAATTGACTGATCACATATGTAATTTTTATTTAGTCAATAATTTCTTCTGAATCAAACAATGAAATTTTGCCTAGTATGAGAGGACCTTTCCATAGAAGGTTACACCACGATACTTTTGAATACTCAGGCTGCATAGCTTTCCAAGTAGATTTAATAGTAAAATGCTTTGAATTAGCTTTTCACAATATTATTCTGTTCTCACCATTCAGATTCAAAAAGAAATTATGTTTGATAAAATCCCAAGCTTTGAGAATAGTTTCATCAAAAGGATAAGTTAAAGTTCAGTAATCATTCTTCCACAAGTCAGCAACTTTTGCATTGTAAGAAACATCAAAATCATGAATATTAATTCTTGAAAATTTCTCAAGCAAAGAGACTCCTTTTAGCCACGAATCTGTCCAAAATCTATTTTTTTTTTTTTTTTTGCATTTCCTATTTTACACTCAACTAGCTTCTGAACTATATCTTTCAGCTTAATGAGATTCCTCTAACTCCATGATGCACAAATTTGATAATACCCCAATGGCTCAATTTCTTGAGTTTGTTTTTATAATCCAAATTGTCCATAAATCCTATTTATATTGTAATAATTTTCATACCTGCTTCATAACAGCAACTTGATTCCATCTTGCCATTGCTTTAATTTCAACGTCTCCCTGCCCTTTAGATTTGCAAAGTATAGGTACAAATAGAAACTCTCCTTAGAATTGTCTTTCCATAAAAATTCTTTGCATTTTCTTTTTATTGCCTTCACAACAACCTTTAGAAAAGTGAAAACCTGACACCAATATAAATGCAAACTCATAAGAACTGAATTTATGAGTTAAACTCTTGATGCATAAGAGAGCACCTTAGCAGCCCAATCATTAATTCTTTGAATAACTATTCCAATCAAAGTTTGACAATGATCTTCTACAAGTCGGATGATATCAAAGGCAGTCCTAAATACTTTATAGGAAGTGATCCTTCATTAAAATGCATCTAACTATTTGCTTCTTCACTTTATTGTCTACTCCACAAAAATACATCTGACTTTTTTCTAGAATTAACACCCAATCTAGAAACTAGTTGAAAGTAATTTAGAATCAGCCCAAATTGAGATACAGAATTCAAATCACCATATCAAAAAAGAAATAATCATCAACAAAAACAAGATGATTTAGTCTTGGTTTTTTACAACCATGATAAAACTCGAATTGGTTATCAATTTTAACTTTCAAACCTCTACAAAGATACTTCATACCTAACGCAAATAGAAAAGGAAACATAGGATCTCCTTTGCGCAACCCTTTTTTCTCCGGGAAAAAAACTTTCATACTGCCATTTATCACTACTAGAAACTTAACTGTTAACACACATACCATAATCAAATTGATGAAACTTCTAATGAACTAAAACTCTAATAAAACTTCAATAAAATTCCATTCTATTGAATCATATGCCTTTTTTAGGTCAATTTCTATAACACATTTAGAGGTACCATTGCTTAATGGTAATTATGAACTAATTCATAAGCCAATAATACATTATCAAAAATATTTCTCTCGCGCACAAATGGAGACTAGTTGGCTAATAAGAGCCGTTAACCAAACTGTAATCACTTCAGTAATACATTTCAAAAGCATGTTGCAATAGGCAATTAGTCGAAAATCACTTAAGGGGTCTAGAGATAGAACTTTAGGAATGATGGGGTCGCCTGAAAGTAAAAAGTCCTGAACAACTTTAGTAATCTCTTCTCCTACAATTCTCTAATATTTCTGAAAAAAATAGACTACTAAAACCATTAGGCCCCAAAACTTTTTCCCCACCAATTGAAAACATTATTACCTTAACCTCTTTTTTTTTTTTTTGGGTAACAGGCTCACATAATCTCAAACTAGCATCATTACTTAAAACAGGTCCAGCTTGTAAGATTTCTTTATCACAATGACTTCTGTTTTGCATAGAACTACCTAGCAGATTTTGATAATATTGTACCATAGCTTTTTTGATTTCCATCTAGTCCTCCATAAAGCTATTATCATTTCTTTTTAGTTTTAAAATTTCGTTCCTTGCCCTTATCTGCTTAACAATATTTTGAAAATATGTAGTGTTGCCATCCCCTAACTCAAGCTAGTTAATTCTGGATTTTTACTTCAATAGACTCTCTTCATGCTTAATGAGTGTTTGAAAATGAAGAATGACAACAGCTTCTTCATCCATTAAATGTTGATTAGAAGGATCAACTTGCAATTCTAATTGCATTTGTTCAAGTAAGTTCCTACATTCTTGAACCTTAGAAGAAATATTAGCAAAATGCTCATGAATTAAGGATTTTAAAATAGACTTTAACATTTTCAATTTTGAATGACTCAAAACATAACACAAGAAGGAATTGGAGAAGACCGAACCTCCCGAAGAAGTTGAGAAAATATAAGATGTTGCATCCACGTATTAAAGAATTTAAATGATTTGGCTTTAGAGTTGCTATTTTTCCTTTTTGGTGACCACTAAAAGAGAGTGATAAAAAATTTTAGCTCCTATTGTAGTACACTCAGGCTTCCATAAACATCAAGCTATTCAGAATTCGCCACAATTCTATTTATTTTCCTTTATATCTTGGCCTCACCCTATTGACCATTGGTCCAAGTAAAATAACCTCCAAACTTCCTTAATTCTATTAGATTGCAGAGGTCCAAATAATTTTTAAAATCATCATTCTATTAAGAGAATCAACACCTACTAAGTTTTCATACGAATCCAATAAAGCATTATTATGTCTATTACTACCCATGGATGAGATATAGTATCACTAATGTTTACAAAAGCTTGCCAAAGAACTTCCCTCTCCTTTTTCCCATTAGCACCATAAACCATAGTGCAATAAAACTAATCAACCTCTGGCTTAACTAAACAGTGCATAAATTGATTACCCATACAAGCACATGCACCAGCATATGATCAGAATTATAGAGAATCAAAATTCTCCCCAAATCGGTAACTTAATGATTAGTAAACATCTTTCAGTTTTGTAAACCAATACCTCTCCAAACCTTTTTCTTATTGTGAATCTTAACTATACTTTCCAGAATGCCCAAATAGCTCAACTTATTCTTCACAATCAAATGTCTAACTTCCAATTCCTTTAAAAGACTATTAAGACCCCTTATATTCCATAGAGCTATCATTTACCCTCTATCGGGGGTTTCCTGTCTGCTCATTTTAAAAACACCCCTCAAATAACTACTCACAATACTCGAAAACTCTGGTAAATTAGAACTTGAAGTACCAGCCTGAAGACTATAAGAAAATAGTTTTTTTTTTTTTTTTTTTAAATTCTGAATTCATTAGGTCTAATTAGATAAGTCTACTAAAATCGACTCAGAGAGGCAGACGTAAACAACAAAAAGTATAAAAATATAATTTTTTTAATGCATTATAAATAAAATGTTTTTTTTATCAACAGTTCAGTTGTTTCAAGCTACGTCATTATATTGTGTACTCCAGACGACAATGCTACATGAACTTTGTGCTCTACACACATACAAAAATAATGAACACTTTAGAATCAACTAATGAACATTTCTGGATGATTAATATTTTAGAATTAATCAATACACAATTTTGGATGATTAATATTTTAAAATTAACTAATAAACAATTCTGGATGATGAACATTTTAAATTTAAATAATGAATATCATTTTGTGTTTCATAATGAACAGGAAACTATAAAAGACGAATATTGTGTAAGAAGATAATGAATATTTAAATATTCATCAATAAGCAAAAAATTTAATGAAAGAAGATTATGTGTTTTTAATGAACAAATTAATTCATATAGAATATTACATAAAAAATAATGAACATAAAATTAAAAATGATAAATATTGCACTTATAGATAATGAACATCCAAGTACTAAGCAATAAATGTCAAATTTTATAAAAGAATGTTATATGTTTCTAATGAATAAATTAATTCATGTATAATATTATATAAAAAATAATGAACATGAAATTAAAGATGATAAATATTGTGCTTATAAATAATGAATATCCAAATCCTAAGCAATGAACATCGACTTTTATGAAAAAATTTTATATATTTTTAATAGACAAATTAACTCATGTTCATTATTACATGAAAAAGTAATAAACATGAATATTATAGATGATGAAAATTGTTTATATGAATGATGAACATTTCTGTAATAAATCAATAAACATGAATAAAATATACACTAGAATGAATCACTATTTCAAAATTTAGCAGTAAACAATAAATAATCAAAAAACTTTTGCACCAAAATGAATCATAATCAAAGAAAAAATTCAAGATATCAAGTATTAAGCAATAAGCTTTGAAAAATTGGTTATATATTTTTAATGCATAAATTAATTTTAATGCATAACTTAACTAATGTACAATATTATATGAAAATTAATGAACATAAAAATTAGAAATGATGAATATTAATAAAACTTGATTATATAATATTAATAAAACTTGATTATATGTACCATATTAAATTAAAAATGAAATGAAAATCAATGAAATATTGTTTCATAAAATAATAAACATAAAATACTACATTTGATAAATACAGTTGATAAATATTATATTGACAATTAATGAACATGTACCACGTATGTGATAAATAAACAACAATATCAAAATACGCGCGTTTTGAACATCCAGACCACGATCGTGGTCCGGGGTCTACGAGATAATTTGCGGTCCAAGCTCACAACGGCCTGGATCTAAATTAAGGGGGGCCTAAAAGGTTAGGTCCAGGCCCAGGCCCAGACTTAGCATCCGAAGCAATTACGAATATCAGAAATTAGGGGTTGAAACTCCAGCCAAGCAGGAAAAACGCCTATTCTTGATCTTCTGAGTTGATTCCGAGTCAGCTCAGTTCGGTACGCGTTCTGGTTTTCGCTCCGTGCTTGCAACGGTAAACAAACATATATAACATAATTGCAGATGTTTATAATGTGAAATGCAATGCTCTTTATGTTTCTTTGTCTTCAATTTCATTGCTTATGCAAGAAAGCACGCACGATTATATGATAATCGATTTTCTTGCGAATTTCTCTTCAATTTCAACGACAGAGTTGTTAAAAAGATGTTTAATTTTTATGGGTTTGGATCTTTTTTGGATTTTAGTTGAAAATTTGCAGGATTTGAGATAATAGAGTGAAGTGACCAATAATTAGATGTTGAAAGGAAGGAAAGTTTCAGGAAGAGGAGAAACAGTAGCTGCGAATTATGCTTTTAGTCCTCTTGAAGATGATGTAATCATAAAGCATAGGCTTTTAACCCGTACCACCACCACGCGGGGTGAACCCCCTCTAAAGAAGCTTCAAAAGAAATTCACCTCTTTTGTTGTTGAGGTTGAGAAGGACGAGGATAATTTGAATGACTGCTTGAGGCTTTCCAAAGCGTTCTTGCAGGAGCTGTCTACTTTTGAGATTCCACTCCTAAAGAGCAAGGCAGTTATCGAAGCAAATTTGAGGGAAAAGGAGAATTTTAATGAGTTGATGGATGAGATAAACAGTCAGATTTCTCAGGCACAGGATGATATTGAGGATTTGAAGAAGCAGCTTGAGGCGAGTAAGATTGAGCGGCAGCATAAGGAGGAGTGTGAGGCAATTAGGAAGTTGATTGCTATGCAGCTTCCGAGGTCTGAGACACAGAAGGTTATACAAGATTTGGAGAAAGAGATTGCTGCATTGGAGGCTGAGAATACTGCTGGATCAAGGTTGCTGGAGCTTCGCAAGAAACAGTTTGCTCTTTTGTTACACGTGGTATGTGGTAGTATCCTTATGATTTAGATGGCTTTGTAATCTCATGAGTCATTGTTATAGATTTCATGATGCTATTTTATTGATTAAATTTCCAGTTGAGAGTCTTTATTCTGGTCTCAGACTTGTTCTCCTGTTATTATTAGGATTTCCAGCAGTGAGGTGTTGGTTGTTTTGCTGAGTCATATGTTTAATGTCTCTTGATTCATTATTCATTAGTCCTGTATAACTTCTTTGGATTTCAATCCTTTTACCCTGGCCCTAGTTTTAAAATATTCTTCTCCATGGCTAGATTTTTATTTGGGCCTTGGACTTATGTTGGAAGTATGAAGTTCTGGTCTCCGTATTATTAATTGATATCTGTTAGAACAATTGCTGAATTTGCTAGTGGCTTAATATCGTTGCAGAAGTTTGAGTCAAGTGCAAATCAGTTCTCAGGTTTTTCTCAGGATTCTTGATTCTTTATTTCACATGTGCATGCATCTTTTTGAACCATTGGTTTTGTGCTATAGGATGGATGTATTCCAGGGGCATTTCCCCTTTGTTTTATGTTTCCTTCAACCTTTTGGCTAAAAAGGACCAAAATTTCCTCCCCCCCCCCCCCCTCTCAACAACTTCAATCCAATGTTTATTAGTACGTCTTACATGGAATTTTATTTTTCAAAAGTTGTATTGTTGTTATTGATATATCATATGAATTGGTTTTGCAGAATTCATGATTTGCATTTAGCATTAGCAACCAAATTTTATTGCGACTTGTTTTTACAATTAGGATGGCAATGAAATTGTAAAATGCTGTGTTTGCAGTTTCCGAGCCATTTGGTATCATAGGTTTAATAAATTGGTCAGTTTGTATCTTTTCTTTTCCTCTCATTGTTGAGCCTTGATACCTCTACAGGTGGATGAGTTGCAGAACACTATTGAAGAAGATCAGAAGAATCTGATTGAGGAGATGAGAATGATGGCTGAAGAGCAGAAAAATGGGATAGAGGATGGTAGTGGTGGCTCAGAAGCCATGGCTGTCGATTAGTGACATTCTGTCCATCTTGTAGTTACTGGTTGGGGTGCTTTTTAAAGGCCTCGTGGCATTTCTGGCCTGCATAATTTCTTTCAGTGGTTGAGTCTAGTCAAATTTAAGAGGCTTTCCCCGCTATTGTTACACATGTTAGCGGCAAATTGAGGTTGAAGATGTTCTGTAGTTGGTCCTGCTAATCTCCATACCAAGTTGGTGGAATTGTGAAAACTTTTCTAAAATTTTCAATCTTTGTCTCCTTACAAAGTCTTCCCTATATTTTGCTTTGATTTCTTCTTCTACTGGTATTTGCAATAATTTTCTTTCTACTAACTCTTGAGTCCTTGATCAAATTGGCACTGATGTAACTTTAAAGCCACCAGGGAAACAAGAGCTTGTCAGTAGGTCTGGCAATTTGTATTATATTTATCTTTACAAGATCTTTGCCATGTATGGAGGTCTTATGGCAACATTGTCTTCTTAAAATGTTGCTGTTGCTGTTGCTGAATTAAGGAAAGAAAATCATTTCTTGAACTAGAGAGATGCTCTTATTCTAGATGGATCTTTCTGCTGAAGAAATATGCCTGGGCCTGTGAATAATGAGTTGAATTCAGGTTTGATTTCTGAGCAAATATGGTAGGTATTGCAGGTGTTGGCCTTCCTTTCATCAAGGCCGATTTATCTAAGGTATATTCTAGGAATTATATGGCACGTTTTCCTGAAACGGGAACTTGGGTTGACAGGTAATGTGCTTCAAAAGCTTAGGATGCGATTGAGCTGATGAAAATTAACTGGATGAAGACTCTTTGCTTTATGCACAGGTTGTCCCGGTAGGTTTGGTTGGACTCTTTCCTCGATGGAAATTACATAGTTCTGACTACCGCACGTTGGATTAGTGCATGGAATGGTTAAGCTTGGATTAAGGCTAATGTGTAAAAACTTGAATCTGATCCTGGAAAAAAGCTCAAAAAGATAGTTGCTGTTCACCCATTATTTTCTTTTATTGATGTGAATATGATATAGAGATTATCGATACAGCAAGCTCAATTATTAATACTGATTCTTATCCAAGATCGATGTCCACTACTGTCCAGAAGGCTACACAGGTTTAGATTTGTTTTCAGTCAGGTAAGTCTTGCAAATTTCTGCGATGTCAGCTAATGGCTGGATAGTGACAAATGAAGCACTTGCAGCAGCCTCTTCCTTGACTTCATACTCAATAGCGGATTTGATGATGCATGAGTTCTTGCTTTTCTCAGTGATTTCAAATCTTACTCTATAGAGCGTAAATCCTAAGTCCAGATATCCACCTTCCACAATTTCTGTTTCTTTTATTCGCTTCTCATTATCTATCTTTACGAACTTTTCTTTGTAGCCTGGGTATCCCAGTGCCCCTAGCTCCCCAAAAAACAAAATCAAACAAAAATTACAAAATTATGCAATCACCCATTTCATATGGAAAGAGCTTTAGCTCAGTGGTGAAACTAATATTTCATAATGCTTACTGACTTAAGAATTAAAAAAAAAAAAAAGCAAACTCTCTAAATCCCTCGGACTAAACTTCAGAATTACTAATTAGCTTTCGCTTAGTGATTGATAAAACCATGTCAGAAATAAATTCTTCAATAAGAGCTTAATTAACAATAGGAAGTTTTGAAAGGAAATTGCTTACCTGGTACAAAAACAAGTCTGAGAATAGTCCCAACTCCTCCATCACCTTCTACAAGCTCAACCTTGTCGATTATACTGAGCTCTTTCTCAACTAGTTTTCCTAACTCAAGTGTGCTATAGAGCTCCCATGCCTCACTTGCTGGCACGTTCACCTCTAACTCGTGGAAAAGTTGCCCGTACATTTCTTTCTTTCTTTGTTCTTTTGGACCTTAATGGCTCTATATATTTGGGGTCGTGTTCTAATGCAAGTAATTTTCTTCTGTTACATATGGACAAAATCTGTCTTCAGAATATTAGACAAGTTGTCTAATAAAGATTCCCCTGCTTTACATGCTACGCATCTCTACCAAACTTGCACATGCAAAACATAAATCATATAACACTCTTATTAATTTTTTAAAGTAACCATTTGCGTGACATTCATGTTGCTGCTAACCAAAGTGACGATAATTTATTTTTTTTATTTCTTGATTTGACTTTGATATGATAAGAAACAAAGACAGTCCATCAGAATTAATGCAGACTACTTCTGAGTGGTGGATTTCTTGCAACTGAGGAATTCCGCTAGCATTTCAAGTCTCTTGGTTAGATAAATGAAGCAGGTATCCAAGGAATTCCGCTAGAATCATCTATCTCTTATTTTATTATGGATATGATAATTGTTGATTCAACATCTTTTTCAATAACTTTTAGAGCGGCAAATGGGTTCAGTAAGACAAATCTAAGTTGGATTAATTTTGGATTATGTTATTTTTATATTGAATTAATTTTAGGTCTTTTTTATTTTTTATTTTTTACATATTCTCGTAAGGTTATTAGATTAAAATTAATTTTTTTTTTTTATCATTTTCGAGTTTTGAGTAAAATTGAGTAACTTGTAATTTTAATTTTTTTAAATACATAATATTATTTTGTTTTTAAATACATTTTCATCAAATTATTTTAATTGATTTGCATATCAAATTAATTAAAATTGTTCAATAATTTTAAAATTTTTGAATTAATTGAAATTTATATCATTTTAAATTTTTTTTGAATCAAATTGAATTTAAATTATTTTTTTCAAATAAATTTAAATTGAATTAAAAAGCGATTTTAAACCAAAAACTATCACCCTAGTAATTTCCACATGAATGCGACAAAGAACAAAGCCAAGATCTTTATGTCCGGCCTCTATAGTTTCTGATTCTTTTACACACTTTTCATCGTCCATTTCTATAAAAATTTCCAATTTCAGATGCTCCAGACAATATCACCAAATCGTATATATGATATATCAAAATAACGAGTACATAATTTGATATATAAACCAAATAATTATTATACTTTAAAAACTAAACAAATTCTTTGATTGATTTGGCAAATGAGCACCGAAGTTTCTAATCTATTAATTTTGAATTTATCTTTTTCAGACGGGTTTCATTTTTCAAGTCAAAATTATTGAGCTAAGGTACACAAAAATTTCAGATTATTTTGGAAATTTGATTTTATTTTTTCACTCATAATTATTTTGTTTAAGTAAAAATTTTTTGCTTTGTAAATATTTGTAATGATTTAAAGTTTTGTTGTTTCACAAAAAAAATGACTTAGAAAATATTTTTCAAAAAAAAAAGATATTTCTAGATATCTGAATGTATTAAAATATTAATTTTTTATTTATAACTATTTATTATTCAATATGAGAAAATAAATAAATCAAATATGAAAAATTTTATAGACTTGATTGATTACTAATGATCACTACTGACTGACAACAATTGATAATAAGTATCAGTAGTTAAACATGATTAACAATAATAAATATATTATACTAAGTATTTATGTATATAATTTATTTTCATTTGAATGTTTTCATTGAACTTTGAAAAATGAAGAGAAAGTAATTTCTTTAAAAATAACTAGTTTTATTGACAAAAAAAACTTCATTTATCAAATTTTTAAGTGTGCCAAATATTACAAATATGAAAAATATTTTTATAAAACAAATATAATCTTAAACTAAATTAACTTTAAGTTATTTTAGATAAAATCTTTTTATATTATTCAAGCATATTAATGAGATTAGATCCAATTTAATCCAAAAATTTCAACCTATTAACTTCTTTTTATTTTGGGTAGGATTTTCATTATCATCTCTAATTTTTTAAACGTTTGAAAAGAAAGGCTCATAAGTTCGAGTTCTCATTCATGTGAGAGCTTAATAGTTTTTAAAATGATATTTATATCTAATTTTTATAAAATTCAAATGAGTTTCATATCTTTTTACGATTAAATGAACTAACACACTCTCCACCGTGAAGCCTTCCAAATGTGAAATACTCGTTTAACTATTATATTAATCTCGCTTCTTATTTATTTGGGTGCATTACATTTTCAAAAGCATTCAGTCAAATCAACTTCTATTTGAATCCATTCTAGATTGATTGATATACCAATAATTTGTATTTTGAAAATCGGATTAAACTGATGTTAAAATTAAGAATTATATTATGGATCAATTCAATTCATTTCTGATCAGATTAAATTCATTTTTTATTTTTATTTTTAATGTTTTAATTTTTTAGAGTTATTTTAATAATATTTTTTAATTTTTTAATTTTAAACTAATTAAATTAAACTGATCAAACTGATTAATTCAAAAATCTAAGCAGTCGATAATTTCAATGACCAAATTTACCAATAATCAAGTTTTTAGTCATTTGGTGGAATATATTGCAGTTGATCCAATATATCAATACATGTTCCTGTGCCAATTCACAAATTATATTATAAATTTTAGTCCATATTATTTTATGCACTAATGATTAAAACGCACCGTTTATATACATTGATTATTAACTGTAAGAACATTTGGTATTGTACTGTATGTATATTGATATTGATCTGCATATATATTAGTGTTGAACTATATGTATATTAATGTTGAACTACATATACATTAAAATCCATGAATAGATCAATAAAATGAATTATGAGTTCAAAATTAATTGACCAATACACATGCAAAATAATGTATATTAACAAAGTTTTTTTAGTATTTGCTACATTTTTGCTAGAGTATCAATTTAAAACTATTAATTTATTTTATAAATTTTAATGTACGTGCAGTTCAACACAAATATACATGTCGTTAAAAACTAATATATATGCAATTCAATATTACTATATATGCAATTTAAAACTAATATATTAATATACATGCAAGAAGAATGTATATATTAATGTACGTGCATGAATAATATATATCAATAAGTTTGTTGAATTTGTTACATCGTTACTAGAGTACCGATTCGAAATTAATGTACTTTTCATTAATATATTTTATAAATTTCAATATACATGTAGTTAAGAACTAATATACGTATAGTTCAATATTAATGTATATACAATTTAAAACTAATGTATATACAATTAAAAAATAATTCATTTTAAAACTAATGGACTAATGTATATGCAAGAATAATTTATATCAATAAATTTATCTTGATAATGTGGACTAATGAATTTTTTTAATAAAAATTTAAAATCTTGATTTGCTAAATTCATTTATTTGATTTATCTAAGTCAATTTTATAATATTAATTATTTTTAATTTTATATTAAAGAATTAATAATTTTAAGAATATTTATTATTATATTTTTAATGTGAATGTGGGGTATATTTAAAAAAAGTATATAAGAAAGTGAACCGGGAATTTGAGATGCAAGTTTGGGACGAAAAATATTAATTATAATTTCAGGAAAAACTTAACTATGAGAGTAGGAGAGGGGCGGACCCCTTTTACCAAAGCAGCAGTACCCCTTTCTCACTTCGACATTGGCAACTTGTCAATCAACTTGTATACATGCCTTGGTTTAATATTTTTTATTTTAGTTTATTTCTACCAAAAGCCCGGACTGATGGATAGAGACCCAAAGATCTCCTTATGTCTTAATCAAGTATCCAATCCACCACGCTTCGCTTGTTGCCACATGGCTCAACGAGCGCATTACCGGCCCCACCAGCTTATCTTTCGCTAGGCAGGAACTCGGCATGGATGAGGATCGAACTCATGACTAGAGGATATAAGGGAGACTTTGATACCATTTCTACCAAAAGCCCGGACTAATGGATAGAGACCCAAAGATTTCCTTATGTCTTAATCAAGTATCCAATCCCTTTCAATTTAGTCCACAAAAGGATAAGATTGACCGTCTAAAATTTTTAAGAGAAATTTTGAATTCACTTGAATATAATGATTGATTTTTCTAATTTGGAACCAAGAATCAATTGAAACTGAAAATTTGCATTGAATTGAATTAACTTTTTTAATTCAGTTCAATTTGATTCTTTCTTCTCAATCCAATTTTAGAAATTTTCAAATCTCTTATTTAAATTAAATTATTCTTAGCTCTAAATGTGAAGTTGTGGCATAAAAATCAATTGACAAAAAAAAAATCTCAATTAATGTGTAAATTAACTCAAAAATATTTTACTAAAATAAAGAATAATAGAAATAGAACTATAACCATTATTTATGATCAATTTTTAGATACTAAACTAATAATTTTATATTCTCTTAATTCGATATTCATTTTTTTAAAAAAAGTATGAACTAAAATTGATCTATTGATCATCGAGCTGTAAGCAGCTATTCATATCTCCGTATCAACTTCTAATTAGAAAACTAACCCTCATATAAAAACTAGATAAGGTCATTTAAAAAAAAAAAAAACTCTTTAAGAGAATTTGTTATTCATTCTGAAAAAAAAAAATAAAATGCAATTCTTAGAACATATTTATTTAATTTGCAAGGAAACCCTATTTCTTTTTTCTTAATATTTATTCAAATTGAGTTGAAGTGGCAATATATGATGTTTCTGTTAGAATTTTTTGTGTAGGCTAATATTAATTATTACTTTGTTTTAATTTTTTTTATAAAACGGATTGAATAATATAATTTATTGATTAATGAATAAGTCCAATTAAATTGTGATCAAGTAAGTTAAAGGCTTATGACACCATTAGTGGGCCGATATGAAAGACGGTCTATATAGACCTAATTTAACATAAATCTGTGATGAGTGAGTCTGTTAAATTTATTATAAATAGGTTAAATCATCTCTCCTGCCTTTATAACTCTAACGCTAGTTGATACATCTATTGGTAGCCGTCTTGCGAGAAGGTTAATGAGAAAAAGATTTAACTCTCGATTTTCAATCATTCTGATATATTTTATTAGTGTTAAATTTCAATAGTTGATATTATGACTCAAAACAATTTCGGATCTACTGCACAAACAAGTACGCAATTTGTTCCCGCTTAACTGTTGATTGGTGTTCTAAATTCATGTACTAAATCCTGAACAAATTCTTACATGTAGTATCAAAGTTTGGTTTTATACATAATTTAGAATTCTAAATATTTTGTATTGATAATTAAATTAAGAATTTATTTACTTGTTTTATTGGAAGAAAAGACTGATTAAAAAAAAAAATCCAAAGATAGTGGTCGGCGGGATTGAAACCAACATATGCAGAGTTCACATGATTTCTGTTATGTTTCTTAACCACTTGGACATGTCGACCATTGTTGGTGCATGACATTAACATTAATATTAATATTAATATATATATTTTTGGGTGTGGTGTTGGGACTTGGTTATATATATATATATATATATATATATAGTTTCGTAAGGCACCGAGTAGCCTAAATTTTACGTTATATTAATTGAAGTTTACTTGTTAATTACTAATTTAATTAATAGATTTTCTTGAAGATTAATACTGTGAAAACGCATCTAAATTTTAAAAATAAATAAATAATAAATATTTGATTTGTATATATATGTGATAATAATCATGTATTTAAAATTAACGTATATTGTGTTTGATACCTTATATAAGTTTGATATATATATTTGTGTTTGGTATGTATTTTAATTGAGCTTTATAAATCTCTAATTAAAAATAATTTTATGGGTTGATATGGGTGTTACCAACAAAATAGAACATCCATTGAAATTCGTAGAATTATTTTTAAATTTTTGCGAAAAGATAATTCTGAATTAATGTATATAATAACCTACCCAAATGAGGTTATTAGATGCATTGATTTTAAGAGTGCTTGTTGGAATGAAGCTATTTGTGTTAAGAGTTGCATTAGTCTAGACAATTTGTTTGTCCAAAAGGGATAAATTTCTCGAAAACTAGTGTAATCTCGATTGTGTGCTTCATAACTAGAAATTCTATTGCATGTGCATGTTCTACCCAAAGGGAAATATGTAGTGATGCCAAAATTTTCTAGATTATGTAAATTATAACTTTAATTTTGTATATAGCCCAATTCTAATACATGCTTTTGTTTTGTCTCAAACAGTCTCCTTTAGTCTCAACAATAGTATTGCGACTGTTGAACTCTTGACTAGCATAAACTTTAAGAGGTGGAAAGACGACATTCAGTTTGTCTTAGGAATGTGTGAGATAGATTATACCCTTTATGAGAATGAACTTGCAAAATCCACCCATGAAAACAATATCAGAGAAAAGGAATTACATGTTAAGTCGGAGAGATCTAATCGTCTTAGTCTTATAGCCATGAGAAAAAAATTATTCTTAAATGCCTTAGGAGTAGTTACCCACTGATGTTACTGCTAAAGTTTTTATTACTATTGTAGAAGATAAATACTTCATATCTAATAAGGCTGAGACTGAGACCCTTATGAGTCAGTTAACCAGTATGAAATACAACCATAATGGGAATGTGAGGGATTACATTTCAAATATGGTTCACCTTCAAACTAGACTTAGGGTATTAAACTTGAGATTTCTGATGAATTCATAGTTTACCAAGTCTTGAATACTTTGCCTCCTGAATTTAGCCAAATCAAGACTGTCTATAACACCCAAAACATTTTTTGGACCATTAATGACCTTATAACCAAATGTGATGCTGAGGAAAAGAAAATTGAGAAAGAGAAGGGTGAGGTTGTCATGCTAGTGACATAACTTAGGGTTGATCCTAAAAAGGATAAGGGTAAGTTTAAACCTAATTGTTATACTTCTAAGAAGAATTAGAATTTTAAATGGCATGGTAGGAATCAAACTAAGAAGGGAGGTGATTTTGGAATTGTCCAAAAAAATAAGGTGAAATGTTTCTTCTGTCATAAAAAAGGTCATAAGAGAAAAGATTGTCATCAATTCACAGTTTGGCTAAAGAAAAAAGAAGAAGAAGGGGTTCATAAGTAAACGAAAGCCAAGTTTGGAGATAGATGTCGAGCAAGTAGGAGTAGTTTGGTTAATATTGGAATCCAGATTTTGTATAGTTTTGGAGAACACCTTTTATGTTTCATCTTTTAGGAGAAACTTGGTTGTTGTTTCTGTTTTGGATAAGATTGGACATCATTTTGCTATTAGTGATAGAAGAGCTAATATGTTTTCAGATTCTAAATTGATCGGTGAATGTGTTTTGTTTAATAATTTATATAGATTGCGTTTGGATGATGCTAGTGATTGTGGTCCTTTTTGTGAAGCCAATGTTGTGAACAAATAATACTTAGTTAAAGAAAAATCCTTTTCATTGTGGCACAAGCATTTAGGTCATATATCTAAAGAAAGAATTGAAAGACTAGTGAAATATGATATTCTTCAGTCTCTTGATTTTGATGATCTAGATATTTGTGTGGACTACATAAGAGGTAAATTAACTAAGTTTAAAAAAAAGGTGCTAATAGAAGTTCAGATCTTTTAGAGATTATTTATATTGATATTAGTGGACCTCATTCACCTACTGTTTGTGGCAATAAATATTTCATTACCTTCATTGATGATTTTTTCCATTATAACTATTTATACTTAATAAAGGAGAATCAGATGTTATTGAGATGTTCAAAATTTTCAAAACTAAGGTTGAGAAACAATTAAGAAAAAACATTAAAATTATGAGGTATGATCGTGGGGGTTGAATATTATGACAAATATAATGAGACTGGTCAATATATGTGAGAGTTTGCCAAATATTTACAAGAATATGGAATAGTTGCTCAATATACCATATCCGGTAGTCCTACACAAAATGGTGTCACTGAAAGGCGCAATCGTACTTTGAAGGGTATGATGAGGACCATGATGAGTAAGTCTAACTTACCTGAATTTTTATGGGATGAGGCTATTAAAATTGCCATTTATATTTAAAATCGTGTCCCTAGTAGTACCTAAAACACCTTTTCAATTATGGACTAGTAGAAAACCTAGTTTGAACCATTTTGTGTTTAGGGTATCCTACTGAGGTTAAAATATATAATCCAAATAAGAAAAAGGCTGACTCTAGAACTATCTGTTGTTATTTTATTGGGTACCCAACCCATTCTAAATGATACAAGTTCTATTGTCCTACACATGACACAAGGATTGTAGAGTCCATGGCTGCAAAGTTTTTAAAGATGAATGTTGTTGATCTGGACATTTCTCAGCCACTTATTCATAATGTACAAAGTGAAACTGCAACCATTCATTTACCTTCATCTCTTGAAAAGATTATAAGGGCTCCTATTCAAGTAGATGGTGATGGTGAGTGTGCAGTTGATCTTCCTCTTCCTATTGAGAATCCACTAGAGCCTGTTGTAGTTGAAACAATACCGTTAGAAGGTCTATTAGGGCGAAAAGGTTCGTAATTTCATATGATTATGAGGTTTATCTTGGTGAAGGTGATTATAATACAAGTCATGATTCTGATATTGTATCTTATGATGAGGTAGTTAATTGTGTTCATTTTGATTTGTAGATTTATGTTATGAAAGATGAGATGACATCAATGAGTCATAACGGAGTTTGAGAACTAGTGAAACTTCTTTCTAATAATAAATCCATAGGTCGCAAATGGGTATTCAAAACCAATAAAGATTCTAAAGGAAATGTCGAGAAATTTAAAGCCAGATTAGTTGCTAAAGGGTTTACACAGTGTGAGGATATTGATTTTAATGAGACTTTTTCCCCAGTTTCCTCTAAAGATTCCTTTAAAATAATTATGACCTTAGTTGCTCATTTTAATTTAGAGTTGCATCAAATGAAAGTCAAAACGACATTCTTAAATGGTGATTTGGGTGAGGAAGTTTACATGGTGCAACCCGAGAGTTTTAAAAAAAGTGGTAAAGAACAATTGGTTTGGAAGTTGAAGAAATCTATATATGGTCTCAAACAAGCTTTTCGTCAATGGTATGTCAAATTTGATGAGGTAATCACTTCACTTGATTTTACAGAGAACAAGATAGATCAATACATTTACCATAAGATCATTGGGAGTAAATTTATATTTCTTGTTCTCTATGTTGATGATATATATATATATTTTTTGCTAGTAATGACATGGGGATGATTTGTGAGACTAAATAGTTACTCTCTAGGACTTTTGATATGAAAGATCTTGGAGAGACATCTTTTGTCTTGAGTATTGAGATTCGTTGTGATTAGTTTCATTATTTATTTGGTCTTTCTCAAAGGGCGTAAATTGATCGTGCTCAGTAGATTCAATATGCAATCTTGCAAAGGTAGTGATACTCTTGTTGTGAAAGGAGATAAATTTAGTAAGGAGTAATGCCCTAAAAGTGATACAGAGAAACAGACCATGAATAATATTCTTTATGCAAGTGCTATTAGCAGTTTGATATACGTCCAGATGTGTACAAAACCAGATATTGCATACATTATTGGTGTTCTTGGTCGATATTTTTCTAATCTTAGGTGGGATCATTGGGTAGCTGTTAAGAAGGTAATAAAATACTTGCAAAAGACAAAAGATTATATGCTCGTTTATAGGTGGGTGGATGATTTTGAAGTAGTGGGGTATTCAGACTCTGATTTTGTAGGTTGTCAGGATGATATGAAGTCCACTTCGGGTTATACTTTTATGTTTGTTGGTGGTGCTGTTTCATGGAAGAGTGTTAAACAAACACTTATAGCTTCTTCTACTATGCAAGCTAAGTTTGTTGCTTGTTATGGTGCTAATACACAAGCTATATGGTTAAAGAATTTTATTTCTGGGTTGTTTGTGGTCGATTCTATTGATAGGTCACTCCGAATTTATTGTGATAATAATGTTGTTGTATTCTTTTCTAAGAATATTACAAATTTGAGTGGTTCAAGCATATGAAGATTAAATATCTTACAATCAGAGACTTAGTAAAGAAAGAAGACATTGAAATTCAGTACGTTAGTACTGATTTAATCTTAGCTGATCCTCTAAATAAATGACTTAAACCCATAATTTTCAGGAAATATGTTAGTGATATGAGTGTTGTAGAGTCTTTTGATGTGTTTGGTTAGTGGGAGTTTTATGTTTGTGATTGAACGTCTACGTTAATTTTGTTACATTGTTTATTCATATATATTTATTCATATGAGTTGTGTACTTTGTAGTTGTTTGTTATGTATAAGTGTGCATTCTATATATATAACATGCTATGAGTTGTGCGTGATGTGCTTAAGATTAGTGTAATTATCTTAAGTTATATTTATTAGTTTCCAATTGTGTTCCTGAAAACAAAGGTTAAGACATATATTGTGTATATTTTCAAAATGGAAACAAAAGCCTTATTTCGAAGTCTTGTGAATTTCTCTTGCTCATTTGATTATGTGCGAAAGAGAAATATTTGGAGGACTGACAAAGAAAATAATATATTTATCACATGTGAGTGCTATTTTCTTGTTATACTGCCATATCGGAATCCAGGTCGGTTAAGTTGTCAATATTTATGACTATGGATTGGTACTATATCAATAATGAACATAATTACTGTCATGATTGATAATTTAATGTGGACAAGATTATGTTTAAAGTGTTATTTTATCAATAAATTATATGTTTTTTAAAATTATGTGGCTACATTTGAGTTTAAAGTATTCAGTATGAGAGTTGTTTTTAAGAATATTTTTAAAACATAAAACCGCCATAATAAATATTGCCCAAGTTGGAGAATGTTATAATTTTTGTGTAGGATAATATTAATTATTGGTTTGTTTTAATTTTTTATAAAACAGACTGAATAATATAGTTTATTGACTAGTGGATAAACTCAATTAAATTGTGATCAAATGAGTTGTGAGCTTATGATACCATTATTGGGCCGATATGTAAAACGGTTTGTATAGGTCTAATTTAACATGAACCTGTGACAAATGGGTCTGTTAAATTTATTATAAATAGGCTAAGTCTTTTCTTCTGCCTTCGTAACCTAACCCTAGTTGCTACATCCATTTATAGCTGTATTGCGATAAGGTCAATGAGAGAAAGACTAAGCTCCCGATTTTCAATCCTTCTTTCTTAGTGTTAAATTTTAGTGGTTGATATTATGATTCAAAATAATTTCGGATCTAATGCACAAACAGGTACGCAATTTGTTTCCGCTTAACTGTTGATTGGTGTTCTAAATTCATGTGCTAGATTCTGAATAAATTCTTATATTTTCTAGATACAATTTACATACTAATTCATTATTTAAAAATAGAAATGAAATTTAATTATCATATAGCAAATAATCTATATGTTCTTGTTTCACACCTAAACTAAAGTATATCAAACATGCATACTGTTAAAATAAGCTGTTTCCACTGTTTTACTTGATGTTAATTTTGATGTTGGTTAGAAAAAGAAACACAAATTTATATTTATTTGATGCATGTTTAGTTTGTTACATGCAAATTGAGAAACACATGATGAAGATGATGGAAACTAATGACTCTCTGTGCTGGGTTTCTTGTCACTCAGATATTTCCCAACTGTTTCTGCGATCAACTCAAGTTGGTTGGTAGAGACGAGCGAAGCAAGTTCGGCTTTGCTATCATCTACTTCATACTTAATCGTAGATCTAATAATAGTTGATTCTGCATCTTTTTCAACAATCTCCAATCGCAGACGACAAGCATCAAGACCCAGTTCTTTAAAACCTCCTTCGATAACTTCTGTTTCCTTCACCCGCTTATCATCATCTATCTTCGTAAACATTTCCTTCAAGTAACCAATTCCAGGTGTTCCTAATATCATCACCAAAATAGCTACTATGTCAGTACACAACTTCTCCATATCTCATTAGTATGTTCAATATATCTTAACTAGATATTTTCCATCATCTTGTATGTAGAGTTGTTGAATTGGTCCAAAACATGGAAAAATTTTGATATCATGGATCGTAAATAAGAAGCAAGAAAACAAGATCGTAAATAAGAAGCAAGAAAACAAGTTACCAGGAGGATATGTAAGCTTCACGATGGTACCTACACCTCCATCACCGTCTACAACTTCTACTTTCCCGATGACATCACCGAGGAGTTGATCGACGAGCCGGCCCAGCTCAAGCCCTCGATAAGCATCCCATACTTGACTGGCCGGAACAGGAATCGGAGTTTCCACTGATTTCTGGCCTCGCATATCTGAATCAGTGGTTTCTGTTTTATCCTCTAAATGAGGCTTGGCTTGAGCATATCACTTGTCAACAATGGGTTACGGCCTTAGTAGATGTCTGTATCATCATAGGTGGGCTCCAAAAATTATGCATTTTGTCCTATCTGTGATTATTTCTATGGCGGGCTAATAATTTCTATGGCAAATCATACACATTATCTCTTCTCCTTAGCTGTCTTTTTTTTTTTTTTAAATGACATTTTATGTGTTTTAATTTTTTTTTCATTTTATTTTTTATTTTCTTATAAATGATATTATTATAATTATATAATTTATGTTATTATATATAATATTATATAAATATTACATATAATCTATATTATTATATTAAATATTATATTATATTCTTATATTAAATTATGTTAAATATTATATTAATATAATATTAAATATAAAAATATTATATTAATTTATATTTAATATTATTAAATGGATTTTATATTTTTTTATGGTTTATTTGTTACATGGTGTAGATTGATTAGTTTAAATATATAATTTTACTTTTTATAAACTATAGGTTTATTTTTTTTGTAAACTGTAGGTTTATTTTTTGTAACTATAGATTTATTGTAGTATAAACTATAAATTCATTATCAGTAAACTGTGAGTTCATTTTTTGTCAATTGTAAGTTCATATTTCATAAACCGTAAATTCATTTTTTATAAATTATAGGTTCATTTATATACTAAATATAAAATATATTATAATTAATAAAAATTATTATATTCTTTTATTTTTAATTGAAGATTTTAATATAATTATATTTTATTATTATTATATTATTTTTATACTTTTTATTTTATATTCTTATATTATATATAATATAAAAAAATAAATATTCATTAGATTAAATAAATCATATATATCTAAATTGATTTTTGTAGAATAAAAATCTCATTTATTAGAAAAAAAAGATAAAACAAGATAAAAAAATGTGTAGAAAAAAAAAAAGAAAAAAAAAAAAAGAAGAAAGTTGTGCCAGGAAAATAAAAAATACAACTGCTTGTTTTTTCTTTAACTATTACACGTGTCATGAACTCTTAGTCATATAACAATATGAACTAGGGGTTATGATATAACAATCCTCAAGGTTAAAACATGTGTCAGTTTTTACTAAAAATTTAAAATTAGACAAGCACCACATCATACCCACAATTGCGTAGCACCTAAGGTCATATTTAGATGCTTTAAATACTACAATGATGATATATAAAATTTGTTCAAATTTATATAAAAAGTGAACAAAAAAAGAATAAATTTTGTGTTTGAACTGAATGAATTATATATTCGAATTTTAAATATAAAATTAGTTGAAACGCTATACAATTTGTATCTGAAATGAAAAATTTCTTATTCAAAAATGAGTTAAACACGATCTAGCATGATTACTATTATCATTAGAAGTATGCTTGACTTAATCAAAAAAATACAAAAATATCAAAAAAGATATAAAAATTAAACATAAAAATGAATAAATTATGTATCCAGTGTAAAAAAAAGAAAGAAAGAAAGAAAACAAACATATACTTATCAGGCGAAGTGATATGTATCACTCCTCTTAATATCAATGGAAAAATACTTTAATATAGAGTATATTATAATTATATATCTTTATAGGATTTGAAAAAGAATTTTTACTATGGATCCATCCACCTCAGGCAAAAGCTTCTATTAAAAGAGAATTAAATCTGGAATATTTGAAACCCAGCCCGTCAGAAACAATTTTTTTATTCTTTATATGTGAAGCCCAACCCATCTACATTAAAATTTTTAGGAGCTAGCAACTGAATTTTTTTTTTTTTTTGGGTGTGGTATTGCCATTTGCACGTTATATTGAATTTGTCAACTAAAAAATTGAACAAGTTACTCAATCGCAATTATATTAAAGAAAAACATTAAACTATTCACAACAAAAATTAGTTTGTCAATATTACAAACAACGTGTATGTATAGTTGAATTTAACATGAACCAGAATCAAAGCCTAATAACCTCATTATATTTTTAAAAATTCTTGATGCTAGTGAGACTTGTCACAATGGTTGGTTCAGGTAATTAGGGCTGAGTGAGAGTGATTGGCTTAGGTGGTTCTAATTGAGTGCTTGTAAGACAACAAAGGTGAGAGAGTATTTGGCTAGTTGCCGAGAGCTCACTCCGATATTTAAGTTAGGAATATGCTAAAGAGAGAGAGAGAGAGAGAGAGAGAGAGAGAGAGAGAGAGAATGAGTGAATGTAATGTTCAAATGATACCTAGGTATACTCTTTACATAGTGGCTAAGGATACTTGTTTCTTTATTGGATTAGGACTTTCTTTCTTCAAGTTTAATGATTGTTTATTGATGAAGGTTATCTTCCTTGATAAGAGATAATGTTCCTATTTAGGATGGGCTGCGGGCCGATCTTACTTAATCAGGTTGAGTTATGCTAGCGTGTAGGCTATTGGGCTGAGTTGCGGTGATATGGAAGTTAACTTGTGCTTTGTGTGTAATTGGGCTTAGCCCATATTTACGTCGATAATACCATATATCCCCTCATTTTGTCCAAGTTTGTTTATGTCTCAGTGTAGTGATAGTGTTATGTTCGAGCGAAGGATACCGAGCTGAGATCTGGGGTTGGTGAGGCTATCCGAGTCACTAATTAGTTGAGAGAAAATTTTTGAAATTTAAAATTTAGAAGTTCTATCAACTATTAGGACAGATGTAATGCATGCAATGTGCCTCGATTTTGCTTGATTGATAATCAGGGCTGTCTGATGAGATTAACAGTTCATTTAGCCCTGACCCCTCGTTTCCATCCCTATCCTCTATAAATAGGTTGCTCTTTTAGTAAATATTCACCTGTTGCAACCAGGGTTTTCACATTGTTGTCATTTTTCTAAAAATTTATCGCATTTGGTAATTTTCTTCATACTTTAAGAAGTGAGCTCCTCATTTTTAGCAACATTTTCTTTTGTCTTCTTTTTGTCATTTGTTCCTTGTGTGAATATAAACTGTAAGAATGGACCCAAAGGTTCTTGAGACTGTTGTTCCTTTGTCCTCTATTCCGACCGATGAAACTTCTACTACCATTGATGTGAAAGACACAATGGGGGCTACAGAGGAATTTGAGCTAGCAGAAGAGGAATGGGTCATATAAAAGGAAAAAGGGTGAATTAGATGAAGATGATGACGTGGTAGTAAGAGAGGGCCAAGAAACAAATATGGAATTTGGACCAAATGGGGTTAATACCGAGTGACGGTTGTGGAAGATCAACCTGAGCTAATTAGGGTTTGTAGAACAAACTCTAAAATTGCTGAGATAAGGAGTAACATGTCAGCTCAGAGCCTAGCAAAAATCTATCTTAGATACTACATCCTAAGAGAGTACGAGCTGATTTTACCCAGGTCATAGTTAAGGGCTTCTTCTAAGCTCGGACCTAGACAGTTTATATTGTACAAGGAGGATTTAAAAGTGGGAATAAGGTTGCCCATGCTTGATTTTGTCTAGAAAGTACTGAGGGCCTATAATCTTCTAATAGTCCAAGTTGCTCTGAATGAGGTTAGGATATTGGTAAGCATGTACCTCTTAGCCCAAGAGAAGGGTATTCCAGTGTCAGCTGGTCTAACGAGATGTATTTTTGTAATAAAGGACCAAGCTAGGGGGGATCACTGGCATGTGTCCTTCAGGTTGGACATAGGGATGTTCACTCATTATCCATCATCCATAAAGTGTTGGAAGCATAAATTCTTTATTGTACATGTAAGAATGAGGTAAGGTTTCCCGCTCGGTGGGTCCGCAAGATAGTTGGGAGTATGAGGTGATTTCGGTCGAGCAAGAGTAGAAGCACACTAAATGTCTTCAGGCTTTGACTATGGATCTCGTGGATTTGACTAAGTTGATAGACAAAAGTCTCCTTATCTGAGCTTGTATACGTTGTTCATTAGCATAGTAAAATATTTATATACTAATGAATATTAATGCTTTCTTGTTTTACAGAGATGAATATGAAGGTGCTGAGAGCAGAAATGACTAGACAGAAGCTACTCAGGCTGCGTCTGGGGGTGCTTAAAAACCCAAGAGCTGAGTGAAGTTTATTGTTCATAAGAAGTGTTCTTCGACCAAAGTATCCATTTTTGAGACATGATCCAAACTCGAAGTTGGGGGAATTTTTAACTTTGTTTCCCCCCTAAAACAGTTGAGGTTCCAAGCAAGCAAACTTCTATAGAGCTATCGTTGTCTAAAAAGGCTTTCATCAAGATAGTGAAGTCTAAATCGGATTAAGAGCTTTTCATGCTTTTAAGGAATCAGAGCCAGTGCCCCAATCCACGTGAATTTTTAAAGAACAAGTATGAATCTTGTTCCCTGAGAAATAAATCAGTTAGCAAAACACTTGGAAGGATCTACCTCCGGCCCAACAATGAGAAGAGGTTCGAGGGCCTCACTAATAGAGAGCTAGTTGCTCGTGCACAGATACTCACCCTCAAGGTATTGTAAATAATATATATGTTCAAATGTTCTAAGTGTTTGTAAAGATACAAAGGTTGTTATGTTCTTTTCTTAAGTAGCGGCGACTGAGGAGGCTTTGGCTACTTGGTTGAAAACTATATAAAAGGAGATGAAGGGCTTTACTAAGCTAGAAATGCTTTTAACTTAGGCTCATGTTTCTTATGATGCCTTCACTAAAGAGCACTGAGACACACTACAACAGGTTACTCCTTCTACTAACCTGCTTAGTGAGGCCCAAGAAAATTTGAAAATTACTAAGGCTCGGGTGGTAAAGTTGTCTGGCCTTGAAGGAGAGCTAAAAAAGAAAGAGATTAAGCTGGAAAAGATGAAGAAGAAAAAACACTAAGCTAAGCCAAAATGTAAAAGGTTGGTAAGAGCAAGAGGCTCTAGCTCGGTTGTCAGGCGTTAAAGAAATGTCCTCTATCTGTTTTTCTTACAATGCAAAAATTAGAAATTCCTTTGCAAAAGCTCATCCAGACTTAGAATTTGATTATGTGGGTGATATTTTGCTAAGGGAAGATGATGAAGAGGATGAGGAGAAGCCTAAAGAGTAGATTATCTAGGCTTGTATGTAACCTAAGGGCCTTCTGGTTGCAAATTTTTTAAAGTTAATGAAGGATTTTTTGTTTTGAATTTTTTGTTCCTTTTCTTCATATAATGCCTTTGCTACCAGTTTTACTCCTTGGAGGTATACAATATTTTGTGGGATGAATTTAGTTTACTTTAACCACTATTTGAGTTAGATTAGTAGATCTTTATATGATTGCTTAAGGATGTAGATTGGCTCGGTCATATATTTATTTGACTAGCTCGATATATAATAAAACTTTGATGGATGCATGAGGTAGATTAGCTCAGTGCGTGATAAAACTTGATTAGTGTACGGGTTAGCTTTACTCGGTACATAATAAACTCGATGAATACATGAGGTAGATTAGCTCAGTACATGATTAATGTATGAGTTAAATTAGCTCAGTACATAATAAACTCGATGAATGCACGAGGAGATTAGCTCAGTGAGTCGAGGTGTATGAAAAAATGTAAAGGGACATTTTAACCAGATAAGGATTTTTACGTGGTTCGATAATTTCCATATGTCCATAGTTAACTCCATTTTTATTAAGAAAAGCATTTTACAAAAGAGAGGTAGTGAAGGCTACTTATATAAAGTTTTTTTTTTCAATCTTTCGTGTTCTATGTACGAGGTATAAACTTTCCTTTTATAGTTCCTAGTCTATACATTGTAGGGCCTATTACTTTAGCGACTTTATATGGACCTTCCTAGTTAGCGTCGAGTTTGCTTACCCCAGTTCTCTTCGAGTTTTGTTTGTTCTTCGGAGCACTATATCACCTTTTTTCAGGGTTTAGTTTTTTTACCCTTTTATTGTGGAATCGAGCCACTCTTTGTTGATATGTTGTAGCTTGAATGACCGCTTCTTCTAGTTTTTTTTTATTAGAAGTTCTAAGCTGAGGTGGAGCTCTTTGTCATTTTGTTCCGAGCTATGATGAAGGACTCTGTATGAGAGAAGACCAATTTCCACAAGAATTATTATCTTGATTCTATAAATTAGAGAAAATGGGGTTTAACCCATTACTGTTCTTAAAATGGGGTTTAACCCATTACTGTTCTTAGTTTTGTCTTGATGGCCCAAAGAATGTGGTTGAGCTAATCTGCCTAAGTTCCTTCTGCGTTATCTAGTCTTTTCTTGATTCCCTATAAGATTGTTCTATTGGTTACCTCAATTAGGCCATTAGTTTAAAGGTGAGCTACTGATGTAAATTGAAGGTTGATGCTTAGATCAACACAGTAGGAGCAAAATTGTTTGCAGTCAAACTGCTTTCCATTACCTGTGATTAGTACTCGTGGAATACCGAACCAATGGACCACATTCTTTTTGAAGAAGCCAAAAAATTTTGTTAAGGTGATAGTTGTTAGTGCTTGAGCCTTGGGTGATTTTGAGAAGTGATCTACAACAACTATAATGAACTTTTTTTGGCTAAGTACCTGTGGGATGGGTCCCAAGATGTTTATTCCCTATTTGGAAAAAGACCATGCTGAGTCGATGGGTTGTTTTTCTACCACTGGCTGCTAAGGCATGAACTCGTGTTTTTGGTATGCATCACATTTTTGCACGAGCTGCTTAGCATCTTTAAACATTGTGGGCCAAAAATACTCGGTTAAGATTGCTTTTTGAACTAAGGTACTAGTTATTTCGTGAGTTTCATAGTAGTTTCTGTCTTCAGTAGAGACTCACCTGAGCTAGGGCTAACTGTAAGAACACTTGTATAGAACTCCAACATTCTCAGAGTAATTAGTAGCTTTGCTAATGATGGATCGAACATCTTTTGGTTTGGATGAGAGTTGCCCGTACTTTAAATACTTGATGAGTGGGCTTATCCAATTGCCCTTCTTAGCTATGATGATTATGTTCAACAATTGTAAATTGTTGGGTTGAAGCCTTTCTTCCATCAAAATTCATTCAGGCATTATAGCTTGAGGAGAGACTCTAAGCTTAGCTAGTGAATTTGCCTCTTTATTATTCGTCTGAGGGATCTGTTTTAGTGCCTAACTTCCTCTTCTCACTTCTATATTTGTTAATAAGTGTTTTGCGTGCTCGACATACATAAGCATAGTTGGTCATTTGATGACGTATCATCCTAGTATCTGTTAGACCACTAAATGCGAGTTATTGTATATGATAAGTATTCAACTCGGGCCTCTAGCGCTAACTGTAGTCTAATGATTAGGGCCTCGTATTCTATCGCATTATTGGTTGCTTGAAACTTTAGCCTGGTAATGTATTTAATAATGACTCTGTTCAGTCCTTGTAAGATAATCCTAGTCCTTGCCCCTTCCGTACTCGAGGCTTCATCCATGTACAGTTTCCATTCTTCTTTTTGTTTGGTCTGGTCGAACTTTAGCTCCCCACCTACTAGGTCAGCTATAAAATTTGCTAAGACTTGGGCCTTCATTACTTACCTTAGTTCAAATCTAATGTTAAATGCGTGAAGTCAGACTATCCATTCTGCTACTCGTCTGGAAGTTTTTACCTTTTGTAATATTTTTCTTAAAGGTTGGTATGTACAAATTGTTATAATGTGGGATTAGAAGTAATACCTTAGCTTCATGGCTGAGGTAACTAATGCATAGGCCAACTTCTCTAGTATAGGGTAATTTAGCTCATCTTTTTTAAGGACTTTGCTAGCATAATAGATTGGATTTTGCTCTGATCCTTCTTCCCTTAGGATCGAGATAACCGTGTCTTTGGTTGATGCTAGATACATGAAAAGCGATTCATCCTGTAAAGGGCGATTGAGACATGGAGGCAAGCTGAGGAATATTTTTAGTTCTTCAAAGGCTTTTTGACATTTGTCATCCCACCTAAAATTTTAAAGTCTTTCAATGTTTTATAAAAAGGCAGGCAATGACAAGTTGATGAAGAGGTGAATCTTCCAAGGGTCGTAATGTTTCCATTAAGCTTTTGGACTTCATTAATGGTTCATGGTGGCTTCATATCTATGATTGCTTTAATTTTTGGGGTTAACCTCTATGCCTCTTTGAGAAATCATAGAGCCAAGGAATTTAATAGCTCAAACTCCAAAAGAGCATTTCTTCGGATTAAACTTCATGTTGTATTGGTTAGAGATCTTGAAAAGGTTTCTTTTAGGTCCTTAGCATGATCTTCAACTTGATGGCTTTTTACTATCATATCATCTTCGTAGACTTTCACCTTTCTTTCGATAAGTTCTTTGAACATATGGTTTCTAGCCTCTAATAGGTGGCTCAAACATTTTTTAACCCAAAGGGAATTACTTTGTAGCAGTAGATGCATTTGTGGGTTACAAAACTTATTTTTTTCTTCATCTAGCATGAACATTCATATTTGATGGTACCCTATAGATGTATCAATAAAGCTATATAACTTATATCTTGTCATAGAGTCGACGAGCTAATCTATGTGGGGCAGAGGGTAACTATCCTTCAGGCAGGCTTTATTGAGATTTATGAAATTGACACACATTTTCTATTTTTCATTTAGTTTTTTCACTAATACGACATTTGCCAGCTAGTCCGGATATTGTACTTCTCGAATGAACTCAACATGAAACAATTTGCACACCTCGGCTATAGACTTTTGACATTTAGGTGCGTGATTTCTTCACCTCTATTTGACTGGTTTTGTCAAGCTGTCAATGTTGAGCTTGTGAATAATAACCAAGGGATTAATTCTAATGATGTTTGAAGGAGACTGGGCAATTGTGTGCAGTGTTCCTAGGAGTGTGGAGCTAATATCTTTTTCCACCAGTTCAGTGAGTTCTGCCTCGATGCAAAGAATTATATTTTCTCTTACTGGTATGGGTTTTAGGTTTATTGCTGGCTCGATATTTTTTAGTGTGTTCTCAGGAATGAAGTCTAGCAATTCAAAGGATTTAGTTGACTTTCTTGAGAATGTTCATACATGTTTCTCATGTTATCTTTTGATCACCATTTATAACTACCACACCACTCTAGGTTGGAATCTTCATCGTGAGGTATCTAATACAATTACATGCTATTGTGTCATATAAGATTGGTTGTCTGATGATGGCATTGTAGGCGAAAAGGATGTCTACCACCATTCATGTTGCCTTGAACTTCTTAGTGATGTTTGTGTCTCTTAATTTCGTATTTAATTCGATAGATCTCATTATGTCCACTTTAGTTCCCCCGAGCCCTGTCAGAAGGGTTCAAACTAGGCGCAACTTCTTGAAATCTAGCTCGAGCGCTTGAAAAGCTTTTGCAATCATCATATTGACTGAGCTACAATCGTCTACCAGGATTCATTTAACCAAGAAGTTTTTAATTTGACCCTAAACTACTAGGGCGTTTGCATAAGGAGTGTTAAGCTTTTTGTCATCTTCTTCTGCATAAAAGATGATGGGCAGAACATAGGTTCCTCCTCACTGTGCTTACTAGTGATGAAGTATACTTGATGGATTTGCCATTTTCTTGAGGTGGAGATATCTCCTCCGATGGCTACTTCTGCTATGACATCTACAACCCTCGCATACTACCTGTTGTTAGGCCTTTGTCTCTATGTCCCTCGTCTTTGTTGTGGCTCATGCTTATTATCATCTGAGGTTGTTCGCTTTTTGAATTGGTTGAGTTTACCCTATTGAACTAATCGTTCAATTTCATTTTTGAAGTCTCTACATTCTTATGTGTCGTGCCCATTATCTCTATGAAAACTGCAGTACTTATCTTCTTCTTCTTTTTTTTTTTTTTTTTTTATGGTCGAGGCTTTTAGTAGATGAAGGAAGTGGATTCTTTCTCTCAACCATTTGATCCAGTAGAGAACTTTGCTTCTGTTGGTCGTGAATGGTGTATAGTATTGAGTCAAGCAGTTATTTGTGTTTGGGGGGCCTGAATGTATTCCTTTTTGTCTAGCTTGGTGTTTGTCATTACTGTTATCTCCTCACCCTTTTTCTTCTCTCCTTTTATACAAACCATGAGAGTAAGTTTATGAGTTGTCATCTAAGCGGATAAACCTGTTACTTCTTTCCATCAATTCATAAAAGATTTTAGGAGGATCATTGCTGAGAGAATTAAAACGCCTCATATTCTTACAATTCTGGATCATTGTGTCTATTGCTACTTGATGATTGGGGTTATTTACTTGCATAGCTACCTTGTTAAATTTAGCTAGGTAATCATGCAATGTTTCTCCTTCTTCCCGAACAATCTCACGTAAATTTGATGACATTTTTACTTGTGGGATGGCTAATACGAACGAGCTGCAAAGCATTACGAAAATTAAGTGAAACTGTGAATCGAGTCATGGGCTAGGTCCTGATACTAGTCTTGTACTATCCTTTCTAAGGTAGTAGGAAAGATTTTGCAGAGGAGGGCGTCCAAGCAGTTATAGAGTTTCAGCTTGGATCAAAATTTATACAAGTGATTCCAAGGATCAATGGTTCCATTATAGTTGTCAATCAGGGGTAGCTTGAATTTATGGGATACTGGCTCAGCCCTAACCTCTGTTGCTAGAGGATTATAATCATAAGAGTAATAGTCGAGGGTGAAGTGTTCCTTACTCGTTGATCGGTTGATTGCCTTCATGACTTTCTTTTCAAGGGCATCTCCATCCTCATAAGTGCTTTTTGTACGGGTGACTCAGCTTTATCCTAGCCTATATGACGATTCAACCACATCATTACATGTCTCTGAATGTCTGATGTTTCCATGTCGGCGAGTTGGGTCTGCTATTTGCTTTTGTTGAACTGGTGGTGGTGGCAAATGTGGTGGCAATTTGTGGAATGACCATAAGTTCCTTTTGTGTTAAGGCTTGTTTAATCTACTTCAAAGTTGCTGTGAAATCCACATAAGCAGTAGCAAGTTGGGCAACCATATGATCCGGGCCAAGATTAGAGATCAAAATTTAGGGTGTAGCTTAGGAATCATGATTCAAGGTGCTAACGAAGCTAGAGGCTATGTTTCCTTGTGTTGGTGGGAAGACTAAGGCTAGGAGACTCGCTAGGGGTGTATTGTCTAAAACATTAGACTGGAGATGGGTTTGTGGAGTCTTTAGATCATTAGGAGAAGTGATGACTAAAATTCTGAAAGGTCTATTGCAACAAGTCCACGCTCACCGCACCAATGATGTTGTGAGACTTGTCACAATGGTATATTCGAGTAATTAGGACTGAGCAAAGGTAATTGGCTTGGGTGGTTGAGTGCCTACAAGACAACAGAGGTGAGAGGGTTTTTGACTAATTGTCAGAATCCCACTCCAATACTTAAGTCACTAATATACTAGAGAGAGAGAGAGAGCGAGAGAGAGAATGAGTGAATGTAATATCCGCAAGATACATAGGGATGCTCTTTATATAATGGCTATAAATATTTGCTTCCTTATTGGATTAGGACTTTCGTTCTTCCTATTTACTGATTGTTTCCTGATGAGAGTTATCCTCTTTAATAACAGATATTTTTTTTGTATAAGAGATAAGATGAGTTACGAGCATATCTTACTTAATCAAGACAAGTGACGTTGGTTCGTGGTCTTGTAGGCTATTGAGCCGAGTTGCACTGATTTGGAAGTTACCCTATGCTTTTTGTGTAGTTGGGTTTAACCCATATTTACCTTAATAATTCAATACCAAAAAGAATTATATAATAAAGTCATGCATAATATCAATAATGTCTAGTCTTATCTTTTTTTTTTTTTTTTGAAGAATGTGAACATGAAAGGAATTCCAGAGAGTTTGAATTCTTCATCCACTATTAATTATAGTATATATTTTTATCAATTTCATAAAAATAATAAAAATGAAAAATATCTATTATTGTCTATAGTACTCCCATATATTTAGCCTCTTAACATTATAAAAGAAAATGTCTTTCAGAATAAAAGAGATTTTGTATTCATAATTAGTCATATAAAATTTATAAAAAAATATTTTTATAATCTAAACTATCAGTATATTTGATCATTAATATAACTAATAATAATGTATTGATTTAGTTTTAAATTCATGATACTATTTTTATTATAAATATTTTTTTAATGATTTTGTATCTTTATTAACTATATAAAATTTTACTAGATATAGTATTATAGTATAATAGAAACTAAAATTTATGTGATAAGTCAAATCAAATTTGAAGAAAGATAATCGATAATTTATGATCACTAAATACTTAAATATAGTTAATTTCAAATCACAAATTCTCTTTAAGGTGAAAACAAAAAGTCCAAAAAAGAGATAATAAAACAATACACTTAAATAAGAACTCTAATAATAATAGATAAAATAAATAAAAACTATTATAATGGGTAAAAATGTTCATTTTACTAAAAAATTAAAGAAGCATAAAAGGGGGGAAAAAAGGCTTATCGGTAATCTATTTCAATAGTAGCCTCAAACCAAAAAAAAAAAAAGTATAAAATTAAAAAAATCAACAGTAAACTAAAGTTTTTTTTACTGGTGACAAATAACAAAAACTTGATATCAATACGAATTCTATGTTGTTGATATATATATTGATATAAACATATACTAGTATATTAGTCATATAATTTATATTTAAAATTAAATATGGAATGTATAATATTGAATAATATACAACATATTAAGATTTTAATTATGAAAATTTTAAAAATAATATAATATAAAAAATGTATTAAATTTTATTTTAAATATTATAGGTATATTTTATATACACCAAGTTATATTTATTGATATTTTAAAGGGAAAATATAAAAAAAAAATATGTTGTGCTTTAATGTTTTTCTATTTGAATCTTGAGATTTAGTTTATATCAAACTGAGATCCTATGATATGCGTTGTTAATCACATAAATGACAAAATATCTAATATTGTATCTAAAACACTGACGTAATATGATGATGTATCATAACACGTTAATTAGTGAGATTTATCTTAATGCATCAGTTAATATATTAACTATTTTTTAAAAAAATATATGTATAAAGAATATCATATTATTTAGTGTTTTTTATTTAAGCTTTGAGATTTTAATTTATATTTATATAGTACTTTGTATTATGCATATTATGCATAATTAATCAGATAAGTGCTAAATCAATTAATATTATTTATGATATTGATGTGTTGATTCGATAACATAATTTTTTTAATTATATTTTATGTACATATTAAAAGTATATTTCACTCATTCAACAAATTAAAAAGTTATAAATTAAAATATTTAATCAAATTACATCTAATAATCTAAAAATAAAACAATATGACATTATACCACATCACTATTATCCAACTAATTTTTTAAAAGAATATAATTAAATAAAATTCACATTAAAATTAATCAATAATATTATATCAAGAAGCTCATATCCACAATAAAAAAAATTAAAGTATTAAAATTTTTCAAAAATGCCAAAATTGAAATTCAAACTATTTTGTTTTATGTATAGTTTTCATAATTCTTTTTGTTTTCCCATTAATTTTTAAAACCTTAAAATTATAAATCAAAACTCATTATTTTGAAGTATAATTATATTTTTTGGAAAAAAATTATATTTTTATAAGAATATAATTATATTTCAAAATAATGAGTTTGTATCAAAACTAATATCAGTATCATTTTCACCCATTTTATAAATTGTTTGATTATTAATTTTGATAGTCTTTATAATATTCAAGGAATTTATTGTGATGGTTGGGAGTTTTAAAAAAGAGATTATAACATTTTAATAACAGAAGTAATTATGAGTGTTTCAATGTAAATCCAAAATTTAAGCATTTTGAATCTTAATTTAAATTTGAATTACTAAATGTTAACTTAGTCAATTTTTAAAATAAATTATAATTATGTATCATTATTGAGATATATTTATTGTGTCTTTTATTGAGCCAAATAACATTTCTCTTTCGAAAATGTTATAAAGTATATCAAAATAATCCCCTGAAAATGAAATCTTCTAAAAATTAACTTGAATAAGAATTTCTTGTTTCTAAGTAATTTTAAATATAGTTAATTAGTGAATTAAGATGTGATTAATTTTCATGTTAATTTTACGAAAATACGTACTTGCCTCTTAATATAACTTCAAAATGGCGAAGACAGTTTTCTAATAAGAAAGTGGTCTACAAGAAAAAGAAAAAGTCAACAATCAGCAGACAAGAAGTCATTTTTTGCTTTTCATCCAATGACAAAATGGTAGCTTCAAACCCAAAAGTTAATTACAAAGGACAAGGATTATTCCATATATATATATATATATATACACACTTAACCGCTAGACATGTGAATATACCAAAAGTGGTCTTCCTTTGCTCGAATCATATTCATAATCTATGCCAAATAGTGTCACTAGCTGTAGATTATTATTATTATTATTTAAACTTCAAGTCTTTTTTACCATTAAGAAATTACATCTATGAAATTGTGATATCTTGTTGTTGCTTAATTCTTGAACATAATTACTCATTCTATAAAGGGAACATGAGTAATGCATGCATGTGAGGCCTCACTATATACTTAAGCTAGTTAAATTATAACCAACCACTAATTCAATCACTATATATATATATATATATATATATATGTGTGTGTGTGTGTGTGTGTGTGTGTGTGTGTGTGTGTGTGTAGATATATTCTTCTTCTTTCTATTTATCCATGTATATCTGTATGATACTTTGCATGCCAACAAAATTAGCAGCCATTGAGTCCAAATGAAGCTGAGGCAACTAAAGAAAAAAAGAAAAATCTCTTTCAACATTAATTCAAAGAGTGCATGAACTTGAAGATTATAGAAGAGAAGACCAACAATAACAATAAATAAATATGCTCTAATTCGACTCATGAAATGTTGAATCCTTTTAGGTAAAACAAAATAAAAAAAAAAAAGTTAGTTTTGAAGGTTGAAGTATGAATCTGTCTTCCTTTTGAATAGTCTCTCAAGTGTTAAATAAACAGCAGATGGTACAATTTAACCAAATGTTACATTATTATTATTTGTGACCGACTGTGTTAGCAGTCTTATCTTGTTTTAACCTAATATCTTGAACTGGTAAAAGAATGAGTATCTATTAAAAAAAAAAAAAGGAAAAAAATTACTTTGAAGTAGAAGAGTATGTAGAAATGATGCTTTACATGAGAAGGGTTTGGCCAGTCAAGGAACCCAAGTTGATTAAGAAATTAAATTAAATGTGCACAAATTTTCAACGAAAAGTCTATGCACAAGTTTCCTTAATTAATTAATTTTTGTCTTGAAATAAAGTGACTTGTGAATGTAGATAATGAGGTAATAGGTTTAGAATTAGAGCAAATCTTCCGGCAAGGCTCTACCACCCTTTTAACCCCCCATATTGACTAGTGATTTCAGTGATGTCATTTGTTGGTGTAACCCATTACAGTCTTCTAACAACTGATAAGAACATAGCTTCTTTTTTCCCAATGTAATTGCTGCTGGATTCCTTAGCCACGTTTCCATCTTCTGGGTGTAGTTGTGATAAGAAGAACATAAATGTTTACTATTGAGCGCGTAGATCAACTAATACAAAATTTAACAAAAGGTTTCGAAGTTTGAGTTTCTAAGTACACTGTTACATTAAAACTCCAATGAGAGGACTTTGCTGCCCTTATGATCCTATCCAACTTGAATTTGGATCATTTTCATACTAAAAAAAGAATGAAATACATAATAGTCTAACAAAAGAAAAAACAAAAACATTTTATAACAATGTTAACATTCTTACGTTCACATAAATTTAATATTGAAATAAGTCTTGTTTTAAGATCCAGGATGTTATATGGATGTATTAGTGTATTACGAACTGAAAAGGTAGAGCTTAAATTTTTAGTAATAATAAATCTCTTAAGATAATGCTTATAACACTAGATTAATTTTTTTTGTATAACTATTAGAGTTATTTTAAGATTGCAGGATCACAAGTTCGAATCTTAAACCAGAGCTTAATTTATGATTAAGATAGATTTGGTAAATTGAAACAAATAAACAAATAATTGAAAATCTCCACACGTAAGTTGAAGGCAATGATATACGAAGATGACTTAAAACAGATTCTGGTTGACGTCCCCCATGCTAAATATATATATTAAAATTTTTATCTTTTGAAGGGTGTTTTGTTCTCCTTCTTGATTGTCAAATCCCAATTTTAATTCATATTTGGCTGCTATCAATAATTTTATCTTTGCGTATGTTAATATCAATTGATGTTGACAGGAATCAATTAATTTCGCATTAATATAAAATACTTAAGGATCAACATGGTTTAACTGCTGCTCTTTTATAACTTTAAATTTAAATTCGTTAGAAGGTTAAAAAAGTAATTTTCTTTATAAATTTATTTTTAAAGAATGAATTGTTTTTAATAAAAATTAATTTAATAATCATACGACATTTATAATTAAATATATAGATAATAAAAATAAAAAAACTATTATTAAATTTTACATAATAAAGTGAATATTTCAATTTCCTATTTAGGATTTCTTTTACATGATTTTGAATTTTGTTTGGCATCTTAATATCTTTACAAAAATAATTTTTTTTGAATTCATGAAAAGTCATATTCATTATATAAAGTAAATCAACAATATTTTAAAATCAATAAACACCAAATTTTGTCAAAAAATATAAAAATAATACTGATAAAAAGGAGAACACACCTAAAAAACCAGAGAATATATATATATATATAAAAGAGAAAAAAAATCCACAAAGGATATATAACTCTAAATAATGAGATAAATAAAAAATAAAACAGATTTACCAACAAAATTATAAATTTGAGTTTACTAAAAATAATAAAGAACAAAAAAGAGAGAAAAAAAGAGCTTTTTTTTTTAAGAAAGAAAAAGAGAGCTATCATTTTTTTCCTTAACAAAAGGTAATTTGGATAAAGACAGGGCAATTAATAAGGCTATTACTTTCTTTGTTTCAATTGTCAATATAAATTTTTGGATCATTACGTTATTACTATAGTAGGAGGTTGCGTTCTTTAGATTTAATTTAGGGTTTAAATTTTCTTCCGAGAGACGTTTTATACATTAAAAATGAAATAGAAATATGATTCTATTTTGTTTTCATATTTAATAGTTTAATTTATTTAAATATTTAAAAATGAGATTTTAAAAGAATTAGAATCTTATAATTTAAATTGATTTATTTCCTTCTAAAATATAAAATTATTATACTAAAGACAAATTATAATTATGAAAATTTTATTAATACTTGAATTTTATTTTTTATATTGAAATATATCAAATAAAAATATTGAAATCATAAAATACTCAATTTAAAAATGAGATTTCATTTTCTATTAAGCAAGCCATTAATGCCATAAATTTTTTAATGTTGTAGCATCTTTTTAGATGGAGTTTTTATTTTTTTTATTAAAATTGTCATAACATAATGAAAAATCATATTTATTATGCAAAGTAAATCACTAGTATTCTAAAATCAATAGACACCGTTCAATTAGAAAATATAAAAATAACACCTATAAAAAGAAGAATAGATCCACAAAAAGGAGAAGACACCCATAAAGAATAAAAAACCCACCCACAAAAGAATATAAACTCTACAAAATGAAAGAAATAAACAAAAATAAAACAGATTTGTTAATAAATGACAGATTTAAGTTTAAAAGTAATAAATAAATAAAAAAAGATCCTCATTAGCCAATCAACGACTATCCTAAACTAAAATTAATAAAAAAAAAACTATTGAGAAGAAAAATATTAAGAATAATAATTATAAGTGAGGTAATTGAGATTTAAATATAGTGATTTGCAGAGTTAAGAGATGCATTTGTTGAGAATTTAGATGAAGACAGACAAATTAATAAAGCTATTACTTTCTTTCTGACGAAGCATTAATTGAATTACTCAAATTTGCATTGCATTCAGGAAGTGATCCTTCATGACTATAAATATGGGTTTGTTTCAATTGTCAATATAAAATTTCGGATCATTACGTTATTGTGATACTAGTAGGGAGTATCTTTTCATTGATTTGATTTAGGGTTTATAATCACTCTAAATGCTATCATTAATTCAATCGCCAACTTGTAGGAGTATTCTATCTTTCACTCTTGCTTTCTGCAAGTGCAAGCAGTATGTAGTGTGTTCTGTAATTTGGAAAATAAGTGAGATTTTTTTTTTTTGGGGGTTGATAAAGAATAAATGAGATATTTATGCATTCATATTATATGTGATACCCCACCAAAAAAAATGTAGATAAATAAATAAATATGTTAGCATATGAAATGTGCATAAATGATTCAAACTTTGATAGTCCTTGAAAATAAATGATATCAACAACTTGCACTACAATGAATATGTTCAATAATTTTACCAAAAAATAAAATATCAAATTAAATTTCATCAATGGTTCGTCAAGAAAAAAAAAAAGAACCATGGGACATTACTAATAATAATAAAAAAAAAAAGGATAATGAATTGATATATACTAGAATGCATATATAGAAATTATGCGTGTGGTCCAGAATTTTCTTCAGCTACTTGTAATAATGTATTCAAATTAACTAATTCCTTAGATGATGGAATGAATCAATTTCAATATATATGTTATGTTATGTACAGAAATTTAAAAATCCATTCCTATAAATTATAAAGAATAAAATTATTATGTGGAATTGTTTGGATGTCTGACCCATTTTCACCTATGATTCTATGAACTCTACCACCAGCCTCCATAGTCCATTCCATCTTCAACATATATGCAGATTTTAGATATCATACCTAATGCATGTTAACAATGATAGCTCCAATATAATACTAGAGCCAACGATAATGACAATTATTATTTGTACTCTGTCGTATCATTTTATATATATATATATATATATATATATATATATATATATATATATATATATATATATATATATATAATGATAAAGTATCTCAAAATCTTTTGTATATTAGATTAATAAAAA
>CATIWR010284065.1:0-10557 GCA_949677035.1 Omphalea diandra
ATTTATATTTTGAAATCAAAAAAGTATAAAGCAAACACAAAAATCAACTAAAAAAATGATGTGACAACTCATTATTAGTAGTTTTGTTCAATATATATATTACCATTGTTTTAATTCATTAATCATTCATAGTATTTAAGCTTTGTAATAGATAGCATGTTAATGAATATTAATTAGATCGCTATGATGAATGATAACGTAATTAACCAGTAAATTTTATTTACTTATTTTAATTTAATTACAAATTATAATTATGTATTTATTATATTTTAATAAAAGTTTGTAACATAAACTTTAATTTTATATTTTTTATAAAAATATAATATTATATATTAATAAAATAATACAAAAAAGCAGTCAAAATTCCACAATTCAATATTAATACAGTAATAATTACTATGTGCACAAACAACAAATAGAAATTAAAAAAATTAAATATGACATTTTAAATAATAAATAATATATCAAACAATTTTATTCTATTAAATGTATTGTTGACATTAAAATTTTTATTTTAATATTATTTAATAAATATCATAAATAATAACATTCTAAAAAAATATATAATTTCACTTTAGAACTCTAAAAAATTTAGAAATAACTTCAAACCACATCATGTACGAAATGCCAACTAATAAATTAATATTATTATTGTAAGGTTGCTGGCTGTTGCTAGATTTAGTTTTAAACCCAGGATTTTAAAATTATACCAAGAATCTCAAAAAAAAGCTAACTTTTTACCTGAAATGTTCTATCTATTGTACAAAATGTATTAGGTGAGGTTGATCGTGTGTGTACACACACACACACACACCGAATCTCAACCAACTTTATTATACCTTAGATCAAGGAAATCCATTTGATGTCATATTTTCTTGCGTGCTTGAATTTATCATCTTCTTTTTGCTTATCATATTAACTGTTATATTCGATGATCTTTGATGTTTTAAGAGTTAGACTTAAATTAATCAAATAATAAGCGTTAGCAAAGAATGTTAATAAATAATTATTATTAACTTCTTTAGAATATATTATGCCAATGAAAATTAGAAGTTTCGCCAAAAAAGAAAAGAAAACAAAATATATGTGATGGAGTTTAACCTCAAGATTAAAATCTTGATTAATATATCCATCTCTAAATCACCATAGTGTTACACAACACAATAGCCAACTAAGAAATTTATAGGCAGTTGAAAAAGTCCACAACATAATATAAATATTTTGATTTTTTTATAGTGAAAATTTTAAAATTTTCATTGCCAGTTAGTTTTCTACTAAAGAGTAATGTTAAATGGTTAGAATCTATCTAGATGGAATGCATTTATTTATATAATTGATAATTATTTGAATTGTAATAAATGATGATTAAGGAAAGAAAAAAACCTCAATATTCTTCACAAATTTAGGCAGTTTAGTGATAGTGTTTTGGCTCTATTTTATTCATCAATTTCCCTATAATTCGATCTATCATCTTTCTTATCAAATATAGCAAGTTCTCTTTCAAATTACAAACAAACTCATTCCCAAAGGAAAAGTACAACTAGTAAATGAACAATTTGTTAAAGGTTTTTCATTTACACAAGAAAAATTGATTACTTCAATAAGAATTAATTAGACAATGTAGCAATAAAGTAAGCTTTGATTCGTATATCAGAACTTATGAACAAATGATAGAGGTTTGGCCATTATCAAAGAAATCATATTAGGTTCACCTGTATCAAAGAAATCGTGACAGGTCCTTTATTTGAAAATGAAGAATGAGAATGGAAGAAATTATTATCAATATAGAGTTAATATACCAAAAGAGATGTTTGGATTTAGAGAAGATGATAGTTTATTGTATGTATGAAAATTTGGAATGTGAAGATAAAGTTAATGGTGTAGTCAAACAATGTCTTAACAATGATTTAGAACAAGAGCATGGCAATAATTTCAAAGCATCTAACAATTATAATGTTGGTGAAGGACTTCAGTCATACATGTTATTTAGTAGTATTGAAAATTTGATGAAAGTTTATCAAGATCATGCAAGTGTTTTGAGTTTCAATGTTGCTAAGAGATCAACTCATAAAGTCAGTGGTCAAAAGTTACAAGTATGTGACAATCTATTGTGATAAAGGCAAGAAAGCATGCTATGAGAAGGTTTTAAAGATGATTAACTTGTTTTAAAGAGGATTAATTTGTGTACCAAGAATAAATGCAATTAGAAGAGATCATGGAGTTTGGCATGTTTCAAAAATAATCTCAAATCACAACCATATTTGCAACCTAATATGTCTACTTCGATGTCTGCTCATAAGAACTTGAATGTTAATATAAAGAGACAATTGGACACTAATGATGTTGCAAGTATAACACCTTGTAAAAATATAAGAATGCTAGAAGTTCAGGTTGAAGAGCTAAAAAAATTAGGATGTTTGCCTAAAGATTGCAGAAATTTCATTGAGAATAGAAGAAAGTTGAGACTATGTGAAAGAGATGTAGAGAGCTTTTGGAAGTTGTTCATAAGGATGCATAAAAAAGATAGAGAAATTTTTTCATTTAATGGACATGAGTATCAAGGCAGGCTAAGTAATGTGTATGGATTCATCCTTATTGTAAAGCTGCCTATGAAGAATTCCATAGTATTATGAGTTTAGACAAAACTTATCTTGTGAATAGATATAAAATGCCTTTTGTAATAATTGTAGGCATCAATCAACATGGCCAATCAATTTTATTACATTATGCACTAGTTACACATGAGGACTCAAGATAATTCAAGTGGCTCTTCATGAATTGGCTTGAAGCAATGGAAAACATTCATCCTAATGTTATTTTAATAGATCAATGCAAAACCATTAAGTTAGTTATCAGGTAAGTGATGCCTAATATCATTCATTAATATTGCTAATGATACATTCTCTATAAATTGCCTTAAAAGTTTAAGAATATTGATGAATTTGACAATTGAGTTCAAAGCTCTCATTTATGATAGCCTAAAAATCTCAATGTTTGAGAGGAATTAGAATGAGTTCTTAGAGAAGCATGGATTATAAAAGAATGAATGGTCAAAGGACCTTTAGAATGAAAGGCAAAATTAGGCACCAATATATTTGCATCATCTTGTTGATATGTTTCATACTCAAAGAAGTGAGAGTGTACATGTTTATTTTAATGGTTATGTTCATTATGTGAGTACAGTTAAGCAATTTGTTGAGGAGTATGAGATAGCTATGAATAACAAAATATAAAAGGAGTTTTAAGCCAATTATGATTCAAAAAAGTAAAGTTACATATCACAGTTTCACTGGAAGAAACAATTCCAACAGGTCTATGCCAAATCAATATTCAAGTTAGTTGAAAATGAGATAAAAATGCATGTGGTACTATCATAGTATACCACCAACTAAAGAGGAATTAAGGACAATAGCCATTTAGGTTGGTGTTAAAAATATAAAACAATGGATAGATGCATAATTAATGATTGGTACCATAAGGAGCTTGTCTGTACTATTATGTTTAGAGAAAATGGTCAAAATTTAATCTGTGGTTATAAGAAATTTAAATTTAATGGAATACCTTACTGCCATTTATTTAAATTGATATCCATGAAGGATATGAAGGTGATGAATGAAAGATATGTCTTAAGGAAGTGGAGAAAGGATTTGTTTAGACACCATTATAGGATTTTCTTTGTTGGAGGTTATCTACATATGACTGAAGAGTATAAGAAATTCTACAAAGTTAATCTTTCTTTTTAGGAATGAGCTAACTTGGTTATGAACAAAAGATGGAGGATGGAGTTCCCAATAGGACATTCAGTAGCTTTGAAGGAAGAATTAATGAATTGGAATGATCGCATGACATATATTGAAACCAACATTGAAGATACAAAACAAACAATAGTTGAGGTTGAAGAAATTAGTGGCAGACTTGTGTTAGATCCATGTGTTATTTGTGGTCATGGTAGGCCAAGAATTAATTACTATGGATCAATATGAGAAGTTAACCAACAAAATAATTCTAGTAAAAGTAAAAGATGCTCAAATATAGTGAATCATAGAGGGCGCTACGAGTGAGGAGAATGTGGATGATGAGGAAGGAATAATGCAAGACGTAATAATGATGAGATACATTTACCTTTTAAAAAATTGATGCTACTTGAATTTATTTATTTATTAGTTTATAAATGTTGCTTTTCTTAATTTATTTATAGATTAATAATCAAAGACTGAATAATATATTTTGAATATTCATATAATTCAAACTCAAAGTAGCCAAGTGATTTAATGGATATTTTCATGTGTATATGATACTTCATCTGTCAGAGTTACTAAGATTTTTCTTTATTTTGTAGTGTTTCTAATTAGGTTTTGATGTAATCATCAAATGGAGTTACTAAGATTTTTCTTTATTTTGTGGTGTTTCTAATTAGGTTTTGATGTAATTATCAAATTTCTATCTCTTGATGAAAACAACAAATTTATGCCTTTTGATTTAAACAACTAATTTAAGTCACTTAATGTTAACAGATTTATGTCTTTTGATGTAAACAAGTAATCAAAATTGTATAAGACATAAGTAGATATCAATTTAGAAACCAAGAGCCAACATCATCAATAGCCAAGTTTTAGACAAGTTTTGTACATGATCTGTATGTAAAGCTTTTTACATATTTGACTACAAATGCACTTGGTAATTGAATCTTATGATATTATAAACACATTTGACCCTTTGCTATTTGACTCCCTGCCATTTAGGATTACCATTGTACCTATTTGGTTTATAATAATGATGAGGTACATTTCCTTTTTTAAAAAAAAATTAATGCTACTTGAATTTTATTGTTTTTTAGTTTAATCATTACTAATTGTTGCTTCATTTAATTTATTTATAGATCAATAGTCAAAGGCCAAATAATAATATAGATTTGAATGTTCATGTAATTGGAACTCAAAGGAGGCAAATGAATTAGATTTGAAACTTATGCATTGAAAATTTGTAGACAAGTTTGTATATGATACTTCTAAGAATTTTCTTATGCCACCATAGATTAAAGTGTTTTTATGGAGGTTGTGTAGAGGGTGTATTCCTACCGGTACGGTGCTACTTGGAAAATTTGTATAGGTGTCTCCCTTGTGTGTGATGCACAACAATGGGAAAAACCACCTTCCTCCATTGTGAAGTGCAATATGGACGCTACCATGTTTCTTAGTGAGATTAAAGTCGGTATTGCTACAATTTTTTAGGACTCTAATGAGCATGTAATTCAATGTATGACTAAGGTTATCTCTAAGCAATGTTCAATTAAAGAAGCTAAAGCAATAAGGTTGCAAGAGGCTATAAGTTGGGCTCTTCAAGTGCGAGATTCAAATGTCCTCTTTGAACTTGATTCAGAGGTCATGGTGGATGCTTTTAATGTTGGCAAAGCTGACTTCTTCGAATTTCTAGTTATTATCCAAGAGTGACATGTTTTGTTTTTGATAGGGCATAATTATTTAGTTCATTTTATAAAGAGGCAAGCCAACATGGTCGCTCATCACTTAGCACGAGCTTCATGTTCTTTTGTCGAGGCCCTAATCTTTATTTTTTGGTCCTTCTTGCATTGAGCATATTGTTGCTAGTGAGGCTTTACTTGATGGTTAATAATATAATTTCATCTTGCTTCAAAAAAATAAAGTGTTAAAGGGATAGAAGCTTTTTAATAATGAAAAAAAAAATCATAAAGACAAATGTACTTTGTAGAGTTATGGGTGAGTAGCATTAGTCATCAAAGTTAGCTGCATTAGCTGAAGAATGAGTGAGCCAAAATTATGGCTTAAAGCTAGAGAAAAGGGAGTCATATTCTAAAAGCCTAGCCATACGAATGTAGCATATCTCAGTGTCAGTATTAGTTGCTAACAACCTTGTAATAACCTTCTATCTTTATTCCTTTTATAAAGTTTGTTATATAGATTCACGTGTAAATTAGTTAAAGTAGCTTATGTATTAGTCGCTTATCAAGCAGTTTTGTATATATAAGCTTATCTCTTGTACTGTAATTCTTAACAAATTAGTAAAATTTGTTCTTAAACACCATCAACACTCTACTATCTTGCAGTGTATCAGTTTGTATATGGTATCAAAGTATGTTTGAAAACTTATTGCAATTTTAACTCTTAACTATCATAAAGGAAATTGGAGGCAACTCTAATGGTAGCAACACAAGAGCCATAATTGGAGTCATTAAGGACGTGACTTATAACACTAATAGACGTCATTTCTTTCTTCAGAGCTTGGACCATCCTAGGATGAATTTGGTTTTTGTACCACTTGATGGAAACAACTTCCTTTCTTGGAGTTGTTCCATAAAGATTGCACTAGGCACAAAGATGAAACTAGGTTTCATCGATGGAAGAATCACATAACCAGTTTTACATATTGCACTTGTTACTATTGATTTGTTAGAGCTTAGTGCTTGGATATTAGACACAAATGCCCTATTTAATAACCTTAAACCTACAAAGAGCCCTTTACCTATCCATTTGCCTGATGGTTCAATTAAAATGGTAAACCAAACTAGAGATATCCAATTGAGTGATAATTTGACTCTTAAGAATGCATTGTATATACCTTGTTTTAAGTTTAATTTGTTGTTTGTTAGTAAGTTGGCATAATTTGCTAAGTTGAAAATCAATTTCTTACCAAATCATTGTATATTGTAGGACTTATGGACTGATGAAGTCTTGGCTATAAGAAAGTTAAAACGAAACCTTTATGTTATAGACAATAGTTGTTTTAGGAATCAAGAATGTAAAGGCAAGATAATAAAGTGTTTATGGTGTTTAAGAACAAATTTTGTTAATCAATTAAGAATTATAGTACAAGAGAGAAGCTTATATGTACAAAACTAATTGATGAGCAAGTAATACAAAATCTACTTTAACTAATTTACACATTAATCTATATAACAAACTTTGCAAAAGGAATAAAGATACAAGATTGTTACAAGTTTATTAGCAGCCGATATTGACACTGAGATATGTTACATTTGTATGGCTAGGCTTCTTGACTATGACTTCCTTTCCTTCAACTTTAAGCCATAACTTTAGCTCACTCCTTCTTTAACTATATGGTTGATTTTGATGACTAATACAGCTCAGTCATAAGTCTACATACCATCGCAACCTGGACCTTTTTTATGAAGACAAAACACCAAGCACTATCCTTCTTCACTCACTTGTTTGTTCAAATACAAAATCAGTTTGATATAGAATTAAAGCAATTTGAACAGACAATGGAACTGAGTTCATTGACCATGATTTTTCAAAATTCCTTTCACAAAAGGGAATCCTGCACCAAACAACTTGTATTGACACACCCTGACAAAATGGGATTATGGAAAGAAAGCACAAACACCTTTTACAAGTATCAAGAGCACTTATGTTTCAATCCAGTCTTTCTATTAGATTTTGGAGGTATGCCATTTTAATGGCTACACACATCATTAACAGACCTCCAACATAACTTTTAAAATGGAAAACACCTTATAAAGCCCTTTTTGGAAAACCACCAAACTATAAAAACCTCCAAAACTTTTGGTTGTCAATGCTTTGTAACAAATACACACCCACAAAAATAAAAATTTAATGTAAGAGCTTTTAAATGCATATTCATAGGAAATAACTGTGGACATAAAGCATATAAGGAGTATGATCTCCAAAAATCATAAATTTTATGTCTCTCGAGATGTTATTTTATAGGAAGATGTCTTTCCTTTTACACATAATGCATCCCAACCAAGTCAATCTCCAATGTTACCTTTTCCTATATCAGATGAAGAAACCCCTTCAGCCTTTATTAGTAATGAACATTCTTTGACTGATACCATTCCTTGTTTAGACATTGACATAGAAACCTATTCACACTAAAGTCCAAACCTTCCTACCTCACCTCCTTCAAAGAATCATTAGCTTATTCTTAAGAAAAATAGTAGACCCATAACCAGGCTAGCCTGGTTAGGAGATCATGTTACTAATGTCACCACTATCACACTAAAATGCCCTTCACCAAACCAAAACATCGCATCCACCACACCTCAAGTTGCTCCTTGCCTTAATTCACAGGTCCACTCTACATGTTACATGTCATTTTTAGTAAATATGTATAATATTATTTGAAATAGGGTTTTCCCTTAAATGGTTACAGGTTTTGGGTGTGAGCGATTGTTTGAGCATAGTATCTCTCAAGTTATGGGTAGGGACACTAGTTTAACATGATTGCCTTTTTTTAAGGGAAAATTCAACTCTACTAGAGCAGTGGAGTTTCACATGGGGAAATTCAACTCATTGGGCTTAGATGGGCTTGGATAAAAGCATTCCTAAAAGGATTCTAACACTCATCTCACAAGTAGTCGGTTACTCCAAACCATGTACCATCCTAGTCTAGGCATTCGACATGCATACACATATAAATATCTCACACTCCCTCATGCGTTCACTTATCTGCTCTACCTTTTTAATTTTTCACCATTCAATAGACTTTTTTTAATTTCTTTTTCTTTTTTTAATTTTCTTATGTTATTGATATTTTTCTCTTTATTATAGTAAATATTTTTCTCTTTATTATTGTAAATATAATAAATTAATAAAATATTCAACTAGTTTGGTTTAGATTTTTATTATTATTTCATTTAATTTTAAAAGCATTATTTTTATATAAAATCAAATACGTTAAATTTTAAAAATAAATAAATAATAAATTTTTTATATTAAATTAATTTAATATATATAATTAATTAAATCAAATCAAATTAAAATTTTATAAAATTTACTTGATTCAATTATAAATATATTACTTTTATTACTTTAATGAATTAAATATGATAAACATAAATATTACAATTGATAAACATTTATGTAATAATTAATGAACATGAAATTATAGATGATAAATATTGTGTAAACAAATAATAAACATTCAAATACTCATCAATAAACAAAAAACTTAATAAAAGAATATTATATGTTTTTAATGAATAAATTAATTTATATAGAATATTACATAACAAATACTAAACATAAAAATTAAAAATGATAAATATTGTACATATAAATAGTGAACATCGAAATATTAAACAATAAATATAAAGTTTTATGAAATAATATTATATATTTTTAATGGACAAATTAACTCATGTACAATATTATATAAAAAAGTAATGAATATGAAAATTAGAAATGATAAATATTATACATATAATTAATGAACATTTCAATACTAATAAATGAATATAGGCTTTTTAATGTACTTGATCCAATAGAACCTAAAAATGATGAATAACATTGAAACAAATGATGAATATTTTATTACTAACCAATGAATATGAATATTAATAAAATATGATAATATGATTAACATGAAAATTATAATTAATGAGCATAATGTTTACAAATAATTAATATTTATGTACTAAGTAATGAACATACATCTTTATGTCGTTTAAACAGATGATGAATACTTAATTATTTAATTACTAAAAATTATAGCTGATGAGCATAAATATCAACAAAATATGGTTATATGTACCATATTAGATTAAAAATTAAATGAACATCAACGAAATATTATTTAATAAAATGATAAATATAAAAAATTACATCTAATTATTCAATAAAATGATTGTTCAATAAAATGATGAACATTATATTGATAGTTAATACATATTTACTTAAAAAGTAATGAACATATGTCATATGTGTGATAAATAAATGACAATATCACAATCTACACATTTTGGACACCCAGACCATGATGTTATATAGTCTGAGGTCCATGCTACATACGTATCATTTATATATTTTTCAAAAATTAAATAATTATCCTAAACCAATCGAATATATCTAATTGACCAAACTAAATTGGCTATTTGATTCAGTTTTCAATCAGACTTTTAAGACACTGAAATTTACAATATTTTGAAAATTAAATTAGACAAACTAATCGATCTGGTAAAATTGAGAACTGAACCAATGTCCGATTTGACTTGACTCGAATCGATTTTAATATTATTTTTTTATTTTTAATTATTGTAATTATATTTATATATTTTTAATATATTTTTAAAATTATTTTAATAATATTTTTATTTTCTTTATTATTAAATTAATTAAACTGAATTGATCCAGTTAGCTAAACTGTGAACTAGTTAACCGATTGTCCTTTTCTTCGTCCTTTCCTTTTTTTGTTTTTTTTTTTTTTCACTTTCTAGCATTTTGTCTTATTCTTTCTCCTTGTTCTAATAGTATTCTATTCTAGTACGACAATGCCACTCCACCGCTCCATAATTATTCTTTTATCCAAAATTTTCTTGACCGATGACCTGTCACTTTTGCTGAATGTCCCTCAAGGTGAGAGTTCTTTCATTTAAATAGAGAAAATATTTTATTTACATCCCTAAAAATCTGCAATATATCCCTAAAGATCTGCTAAGAATTTGCTATAATATCCCTAAAAATCTGCTACAGAAATATATATACCATAATTACAATATATCTTTAGATATACCATAATTACAATATATTCCTAAAGATCTGC
>CATIWR010284100.1:0-18214 GCA_949677035.1 Omphalea diandra
AATATTATAAATATATTATAAATAAAAATATAAAGAAATAAATTAATATATATATATATAAAAAAAATATATATATATATATATATATATATATATATATATATATATATATATATATATATATATATATATATATTGCAAGACAAATGAGGATCATGTAAATAAACTATAAAAATTATATTTCCATTTTTTAACTTACCGACATAATGCTCCACATATGTTCAATAGAATCTTCTTTAATTTCTTTCCATTCCTTAACTTGCAAAGAACAACATGATCTATTACAAATAGTTTATCCTCAAAATCAAACAAAATCTATGGAATTATCACAAACTAATTGATTGTCATCATTGAATTTCATTAAAAGCTTTTGTCCACTTTCTAATGCAATAAGTCATCATTAAATAATAAACTATATAATGAGATTGCTAAAATTTGATGGCATAGACCAAATTAGAAAAGGTAAACCTGTCTCATTATTTTCAGCCTCATGCTCTTCGACATTCACATCCTCATTATTCATGAATCATCATTTCTGAAATCCGTATGGGCATTATTAGGTTAAATGTCATTCTTATCCAATAAAGTATATATGTCAATTGGTTCCAAATTGAACTTTACATAACTATCAAACATTTTCTTCACATTTCCATCATCATGAACTTGTACCAATGCATCAAATTCTTAGACAGTACTTGATGGATTTTGGTAATAAAATTTGTCACCTCTCAAAATGTCAAATCCACATTCTCTTTCTAGAAAGGCCAATACATCAAAATATGCAACATAGTCAATATCAATATTATCTATTATTACTTTTTCATTTCATACACTTTACCATGTGAAAATGTAAAGTAAGCCCTACAATGGCACTTAAGTGTTTTTATATTCAAATTATCCATCATTCCTCTAGAATTAACAAAGTTAGTTAGTCTATAATATGATAATAAAATTTAAAATAGAAATATTATTAAATTGTACCATTTGCTTATCAAAAAAATTATAATATTTAATAGATTATACTTACCAAGAGAATTAGAACTTCTTGTATGTTATATGGAAGATCGATTACCAAATTCATTCACTCTAATTGTGAGCCAAGATTACATAACAAGAGGTTGTGAATGAGGAGTAACTTTAAGTTTTTGTGAAACTTCTTTTGTAACATTGTTCATCTTGTTATTATTTTTTTATTTTTCTTTTCTTCCTAAACCTCCATACCAAGGCATATCTCTCTATTACTAAAATCAAATAAAGAAAAGAAAAGTGAAAAAAGTCATACAATATTCAATTACTCATAAAATTTACCTTGATAAAGACTAATACAATTGCATATAAAAGAGCAAAGAGTCTTTTGTTGGACTAGGTTGGTCAAACATAGGTCAAAGTTCTCTTTTGTTCTTGACAATGTAGATTGATAAGTTCTAATGTTATTTTTAAGTGTTGATTTTGTAGTTTTGAAGATAGGTTTGCATTGAAAGTTGGATAAGAGTCTAAATCTCAAGCTTTGTGAAGGATATCTAATTTGCGACCGCGAAATTACAAAAGAAAAGGATGGATTTGAACCAGTTGAATTCACAGAAGAAATCACTGTCGCGATCTCGCCTGGAAAGACATGATGATCAAACAGACGAATTCGCAGCGTCATCATGTTCGCAATTGTGATTGTGATTTGTGGTCGCTTGGAAGGAGCTGAGTCCACAACTAAAGCCTACCAGGTGTCCAAGAAAATAATTAGCATATCAAAATTCGTGAGGGTGAAATATCCTTCTTGGTCGTGATCTACTGAATCATTATTTCCTTAATAAATGAAAGAAGTCTTAATCGTGCCCAAGAGAAATTAAATCGCGACAACAACTTTTAGTTGGTCGAAGAACACAACTATTTTCTCCAGGAAGACTAATAACATCATGCCATGTGGACTAATTGCTAGATACAAATGAAGTTTTCTATCGCAATTTCAACCTTTTTAGTGCAAGATGGAAAATCGCGATTGCGACTTACTATTCACGATCGTGAAATTAGTCTGATAGACATTTAATGCAAAATTTGCCTAGTTTGTCTTATACATTTGGACATAGTTCATTAGTAACATCTCTTTGGTGGTTATTGCCTATAAATACTCCACCAAACAAACCTGATGCAAGAGAATATCATTGAATATAGTCAAACTCTTGTAATTTTACTTCTAAACCTTTTATTCTATGTATGTGAGTTAATATTGTTTTGTGTAAGCATTAAATGCCATTGTAATTAGGTTTGACAGTTAGTCTAGTTGTCAAAACTCTTGTAATAGGTTAAGTGTAAGCCTTAGGGAAAACACTAGAGAGAGGTTTTTGTGTAAGCCTTAAAGCACAAGTTGTAAGGTTATGTGTGAACCATTAAAACACAAAGTGTACAAGTTTGAAATGACCTTGGAAACACCATTTAGAGTTAGTAGAACACCCAATTATGAAGAATTAGGGAGTAGATGTAGGGTTCATTAACACCCAAACCATTATAAAAATATTATGTGTTCTTTCCTTCTCATTCTCTTTCAATCTCCCAATTCATTATCTTCCCTCCAAATTTTTAAATTCTCACCAATTCAATCCCCCTTCTTGGTGCTCAAGAGCCAACAAGTGGTATTAGAGCCAAGTTTTCATTAAAACTCTTAATCGAGTGAGTAAAGACACATGGCATAAGAGAGAATCTACACTCATTTCAAGTCATACTTTGATGGATCTAACTATATGCATTGGAAGATGACTCTTCTAATGATGTAAGTTCTTTACCCCATTCTTGTGAAAACTATGATGCATTAGATGATGAAGATGATGAGCTCTTACCTTGAGGTGTGATAAATATAAGTCACAAATGAAAACTTACAAAAAGAAATGCTCAAAATTGGAAAATGAGTTTAACTCATTAAATGAGCTTGTAAGTAAATTGAGGACTTCAAATGAAGAACTCAAATGAGCTTGTAAGTGAATTGAGGACTTCAAATGAAGAACTCAAAAAATTAGTAGAAAGTCTTACTAAGTCTTCCTCCTTTCTAAATTCCTTGAAAAAGGATAATGATACCTTAAAGGAAGAGGTAATTGAGCTTAGAAATTCTATATTGAAGTTTCATAAAGGAAAGGAAGCTTTAGATACATTAATTATTTCTCAAAGAACTCCCCTAGTAAGACATGGTCTTGGCTTTAATAGAGCCTCTTCATCATCTGCACCTTTTCTCACAGCCTTCATTAGAGCTCCAACTTCTCAAACATTTAGTATTGAGGTACTTGGAAGGAAGAGTGCTCATAGCACTAAGCCACCAATGCCTAAGGATAAGGGAAAGACATATCAAGGCTCAAAGCCTAAGCCTAAAAAGGCTAATCATGCATTCATCTATACTAAGAAACATTCTCAACCTAACACACAAAAAACAACTATCTTATACTCCTAATCATTCATGCAGATGCTCACACTCATATTGTCATAATATAAAAAGTACCCCTACTCAGACCAAAGCTATGTAAAGAAGAAAAACTCACAAATTTAAACTCTAATGTCATTATTGCATGATGTTTGGTCATATAAATATCTTTTGTTACATTAGAAAGGCTCACCTCAAATTAGAGGACCCTTCAAGACCTAACCCCTAAGGACCCAAGTATGCTTAGGTACTTAAACAAAAGTGATTTACTTATGTTGTGTAGGATTGCATGGCAACCACTAATGATGACAATGATTGGCATTTGGATAGTGGATGCTCAAAGCATATGAATGGCAACAAAAAGCTATTCATAGCCATAAAAGAGAAAAAAAGGTGGCAATGTCACTTTTGGGAACAATGCCAAGGGTAAGGTAATTGGCATTACAACAATTAGTAAGAATGTTTGTTCACTTATTGATAATGTTCTTCTAGTAGATGGTTTACAACATAATTTGCTTAATGTAAGTCAATTATGTGATAAAGGTAACAAAGTCACCTTTGACCTTAAAGAGTGTCAAGTTACCACTTTGGTGGATCAAAGGGTAATCTTCAAGGGTAAAAGGAGGGGCAATACCTACCTAATTAACTTAGACAGTTTGGTTAACCAATCTTTTAAGTATCTTATATCCCTTAGCAATGAGGCTTGACTTTGGCATAAAAGACTTGGTTATGCTAGCATGAAACTCTTACAAAGCCTATCAAAAAAAGTGCTAGTGGAAGGTCTTCCCAAGATAAAATTCTCAAAGGATAAGACTTTTGGACCATGCCAAATGGGGAAGCAACATCTATCTTCATTCAAAGTAAAAATGTTATAAGTACATCTAGACTACTTCAACTTATTCATATGCACTTGGTTGGACCTACTAAGAGTGCTAGTTTAGGTAGAAAGTATTATGCATTTGTCCTAGTTGATAATTACTCTAGATTTACTTGGGTATCCTTTATGGCTCATAAGAATGACACATTTGATACTTTTAAAAGTTTTGCAAAAAGAGTTCAAAATGAATTAAGATACTTCATTTCTTCTATAAGGAGTGACCACAGAAAGGAATTTCAAAATGAATTTTTAAACTTATTGTTAAGAAAATGAGATTTCTCATAACTTTTTAACTCCTAGAATACCATAATAAAATGGTGTTATAGAGAGGAAAAATAGAACACTAGTAGAGATGGCTAGAACCATGCTCAATGAGTACTCCTTACTTAATTACTTTTGGGTTGAAGCCATCAATACTTCTTATTATATTGCTAATCATGTTTTCAAAAGACCCATTCTCAATAAAACCTCTTATGATCTTTGGAATGGTAGAAATCCTATGTTCTCATAGTTTCGAGTTTTTTGGTGCAAATGCTACATCTTAAATACCAAGGGCAACCTGGAAAATTTTGATTATAAAATAAATGAAGGTATTTTTTTTGGGATATTCCACCTCTAGTAAAGCCTATAAAGTATTCAATAAATGAACATTATTTTTGATGAATCTAGTAAACTTGATCTTAGGAAAGGTTCTCTTCTTGATAGTCTTGCAGATGACTTAAAAAAAATGGAGTTAGATTCAACTTCAAGAGAAATGGTAATAGACCTTGGTGAAAATAGGTCATCAAAAGAAGAAAAGGTATCCTAACCACAACAAGCATAAATTCCAGCTCAAGATCTTCCTAGGGATTAGAGATTCTCTAGACATCATCCAAAGGATCTAATTATTAGCGATACATCCAAGGGAATAAGTACTCGGTCTCAACTTAATGCATTGGATAATAATCTTGCATTTGTTTTTCAATTTGAGCCGAAATCAATTAATGAGGCTCGTAATGATGAAAGTTAGATGATTCCCATACAAGAGAAACTTAACTAATTTGAGAGAAACAAAGTATAGGTACTTATTCCTAAGCCTAAAGAACACCTCAATGTAGGATGTAAGTGGGTGTATAGGAATAAGCTAGATGAACAAAGTTTCATTACTAGAAACAAGGCTAGATTGATTGCAAAAGGGTACAACAAAGAGAAAGGCATTGATTATGATGAAACCTATGCCCCATAGCAAGATTAGAGGTCATTAGAATTCTCTTTACTTATGCATGTTACATAAAATTTGAACTTTTTTTAAATGGATGTTAAAAATGCATTTTTAAATGGTCTCATTGAGGATGAAGTTTATGTTCAACAACCTCTAGATTTTGAATCTCACATTTTTCCAAACCATGTTTTTAAACTAACTAAAGCCTTATATGATTTGAAATAAGTTCCAAGAGCTTGGTATGAAAGGCTTAGCTCATTTCTTTTACAAAATGATTTTGAGAAAGGGAAGGTTGGTACTACTTAATTTATTAAAAAGCATAATCATGACATACTCATTGTACAAATATATGTTGATGATATTATATTTAGTGCTACTAATAAATCTCTTTGTGAAGATTTTTCCAAGTGTATGACTAAGAAATTTGAAATGAGCATGATGGGAGAGCTCAAGTTCTTTCTTGGCCTACAAATCAAGCAAACCAAAGAGGGCATCTTCATCAACCAAGCCAAGTACAAAAGGATCTACTCAAGAAATTTGTTATGGATGGATGCAAAGTAGCAAATACACTAATGAGTGCTATCATTAAACTAGATAAAGATGAATTAGGTAAGTCTGTTGATGAAGAAGGATATAGAGGTATGATTGGTTCTCTACTCTATCTCACTGCTTCTAGATTCGACATCATGTTTAGTGCATGCATGTGTGCTAGGTTTCAATCATGCCCTAAAGAATCACATCTTAATGTTGTTAAAAGGATTCTCAAGTATTTACATGGTACATTACACTTAGGTTTATGGTATTTTAGGAATTCATCTTTTAGTTTGTTAGGTTATTCAGATGCAGATTATGCTGATAGCTTATTAGATAGAAAGAACACGTCTGAAACTTGGCAAGTTATTGGAGAATGCTTAGTTTTTTGGTTTAGTAAGAAACAAGTTTCAGTTGCATTATCCACTACTAAAGCAGAATATGTAATAACAAGTTATTGTTGCACTCAAGTTTTTTAGATGAAACAATAATTGAAGGATTTTGGCAAAGTTGTTGATCACATTCCCATCAAATATGACAACATAAGTGTGATTAATCTTTTAAAGAATTTCATCCAACACTCTAGGAGCAAACACATACATATTATGAATCACTTTCTTAGAGATCATGTCCAAAATGGTGATGTGGTGTTAGAGTTTATTGACACAAATCATCAACTTGTAGATATTTTCCACTAAACCCCTTAATGAAGAAAGGATGAACATTAAGATGGAGCTAAGAATGCTTGATGGAAGTTCCCCAGGGTAAAAATCAGATCTCATAGGATGTTTGATGGAAGTTCCCCAGGGTGAAAATTAGATCTCATAGGATGTTGTTTTATTAGTTTGTTATTTTAAATGCATAAATGATATGATTCATAAATATGTACTTTAATACTTTTGATGTCTTAATTCTTTATGCAAATATGCCTCTCTATGTCGATTTACATGAATTAATCATCATTACATTAAGTGGATTACAATTAGGAAGGAAAATTCTTATCTCTTCCTCATTTCTCTCTTTGCCTCATAATTTGCGGTCGCTATTTTCCTTTCGCAGTCACAATTTACAGGCACTTATCAACTTTTTGTCATGCGTCTAATTAGCAGTCGCGACTTTAATTCTCCACTATAAATTTTTTCAAAATTCAAAAGTTTTTATTGTTACTTCCTTCGATTTCTAAGAAATTCTTATATGTTGCTCAAATATTTTGTAATTAGCGATTGCGACTTAAAGTTCGCTATCATGCATTATAGTAACTTTCAAGCATTAATTGATTTGACTCCCAACAAAATGCACCCTCTTATTTAATGCAAAATTTACCTTTTTTTTTTTTTTTTTTTACCATTTTTCATCTAATTTTTTTTAACCTATTTAAGCCATTCCAACATCCATCAATTTCACTTTTACCTATTCTCTTTATCTATCTTCAAGTTCTTCTCTCAAACCTTTTATTTTTCTCTCAACTTCCCTCGTGGCACCTAAGAAGCTTTCCAGAGTAGAAAAAAGAAAAGGCATAGCCCAAACTTTTAGCCCTCTTGCCCTTCACTTGATGAAAGCATAACCAAAGAAGAGAAAGACCGTTATAAAGCCAACTCCACTAAAATCATCTAGCCCAACAAAATTCCCTCAGCTTTTCTCCTTAAATCCATAGGAATCAAGGATAAACTTCATGTTTTCTTATCCAACTTAGGCTGGAATGAGTTTATCTTTCGAGATGAAGTCGAATACGAAGAAATAGTTAAGGAGTTCATGTGCATGGTCACATTGAATAGAAGAGCTAAATCAAAAGTAGGCTAGTATGAGTTAATCTTTCAGGTTTTTAGGGACCCTTTCTTTATAACCTTTGAACAACCCTCTAACCTTTTCAACCTTTGAGTGGGAGATGATATACCTTTTATCATCTTTGCACTTCATATCATATACTCTGAATTTTGGTTTAAAATTTCCATCGAAACAAAACATGATCCGAAAACATCTTTGGCCAAATATATCCGAACCTTCTAAATTGGCTCCTTCACTGTATCATCACATTTTCTGTAAAGGCTAGAGGTGATGGGAACAAAAAGGTCTCTCAAAAGGACTTAGCCTTCTTATTTTGCTTAACCAAAAATAAACCCATCCAAACCGGGCGATACCTTGTGGATCAATTGATTCACATAAGTATTAAGCCCAAGAGCCAATTCCTTCTACCCTGTTATGTCATAATAATCTATAGGTATATGAAGGCCCTAAATGAGGAAAATGAAAAATTTCTCATAAACAAATACTTGTCATCCCATAATTTTCTTGACTTGCCCTACCTCATCAATGCCAAAGCTATAAACTCGGACTCTTACACTTATATCTTAGGTTCTTTTAGGGCTAAAAAGCTTGAAACCTTTCAAGCCTCAAAGACGAAAAGGCGTGTGATAGAGGAGGATACCCAACCAATCCCATCTCCTAAGCCTAAACCTAAACCCATGTCCTCAGCCATCTGTCTCTCCTCAATTAAGTAAGAAATTAGACAAAGCCATGAAGACGATCAAAAGGAGATTTCTTCTACTTTGGACCTTTTTTTAGATAAACTCGTAATTCAATTAAATGTACCCTTTCATTTGGACCTCCAAAAGAAGGTGGGTGCTACACCTTGCCACCTCCCTGATTTTGAAGATTGGGAGGACACTCCAAAAGAAGAAGAAAATAAAGAGGTGTAATAAGGGGATGAAACACATAGTGGAGGAGTTGAGGAAGTTGAATATTTAGGAGATGATGATTTCTCTCCAAACTTTTAGTTTTCTTTTCTTAGGCTTGTAATCATTTTATGTCTTTTTTATGTTTTGTCTTACAGTTTAAGATTGTGATCCCACATCTTTATGTTTATGAATATTTCAATGAAATTTGGAGTTTATGTTTCATATATTTATTTTTGAAGTATGATTGCTTTTTGATTTAATCCCTCTATACTCATCCTAACATTTGCTTGCAATTTGAATTACTTAATCTCATCCTTGCCTTTTGACCTCTTTTTTGATCTTAACAAAGGGGGAGAGAAAAGTGCAAAGAGAAAGTGAAAATGAATTGCATAATCAAAAGGGAGCATAATTTGAGGGGAGCAAAAATTGCCTTTTGACCACTTTGTTTAGTTATTTGTTTTCCTAGTCAAATTAGCTTTTTAATAAGTTTTGATTTGTTAAAAAACGTTAACCATCTCAACTTCTCAGTAATGCAATCCATTATTATTTATAAAATCAATCCAAGTTGTTAAAATAAAAAAGGAATTGTTGGACTAGGTTGGTCAAACCTAGGTCAAACATCTCTTTTGATCTTAACAATGTATATTGATAAGTTCTTGTTATTTTTAAGTGTTTATTTTATAGTTTTAAAGATAGGTTTGAATTGAAAGTTGGATGAGAGTCTAAATCTCAAGCTTTATGAAAGGACATCTAATTCACTGTTAAGAACTTCTAATTCGTGACCGCGACATTGCAAAAGAAAAGGACAGACTTAAACTAGTCATATTTGTAGAGGAAATTGCAGCCACGACCTTGTCTAGAAAGACATGATGATCAGATAGACAAATTCTCAGTGTCATCGCATTGGTAATAGCGATCACAACTTTTATAGTCATTTAGAGGGAGATGAGTCCACAACTAAAACCTGCAAGGTGTCCAAGAAAATCATTGGCATATCAAAATTCATGAGGGTGAAATATCCTTCTTGACTGTGACCTACTAAATCATTCTCTCCTCATCAAATATAAGAATTCGTGATCTCAGTCATGCCCAAGAGGAAATTAAATAGAGACCGTGACTTTTGGTTGGTCGAAGAACAAAACAACTATTTTATCAAGGAAGACCAACAACATGATGCCATATGGGCTAGCCGTTAGATAAAAATGGAGTTATCTACCGTGATTTCAACCTTTTTAGCACAATATGAAAAATTGCGACCGTGATTTACCAATCACAATCGTAAAATTAGTTTGACAGACATTTAATGTAAAATTTGCCTAGTTTGTCTTAAAGATTTGGATATAGTTCATTAGCAATATCTCTTTAGTGGTTATTGCCTATAAATACTCCACTAAACAAAGTTGAATGCAATAGAATATCATTGAATATGACCAAACTCTTGCAATTTTGCTTCTCAATCTTTTATTCTTTATATATGAGTTAATATTGTTGGGTGTAAACATTAAACACCATTATAATTGGGTTTGAGAGTTAGCCTAGTTGTAAAAACTCTTGTAATAGGTTAGGTGTGAGCCTTTGGAAAAACACCAAAGAGAGGTTTTTATGTGTGATTTAAAACACAAGTGATAAGGTTGTGTGTGAGCCATTAAAACACAAGGCATAAAAGTTTGGTGTGAGCTTGAAAACACCATTTAGAGTTAGTAGAACACCTAATTGTGAAGAATTAAGGAGTGGATATAGAGTTCATTAACACTCGAACCACTATAAAAACATTATGTGTTCTTTCCTTTTCTTTATCCTTCATTCTCTCAAATTCATTATCTTTCCTCCAAAATTTTTAAATTCCCACCAATTCAACCTCCCTTCTTAGTGCTTAAGGGCCAACATCTTTAAATACAATAATAATGATAACATGTGCACTCTAAGTTCTTTAAGCACTTTAAAAGCATGGGCTTTTGATTTTTTTTTTTTTAAAAGTGGGCTGAATACATAAGTTGACACCTTAATTTACATAAAAAAAACATATTGCCTACTAAACTTTTGCTAAAAACTTTTTGACACCTCAACTAGTTTATTTGTTACTTTTTAAGTACCTTTTTACTTCTGAATGCACACACATGAGATAATTTGCAGTTGCGCTATTGAGAATAGTAAAACTTATCCAACATGGACTTATAATGACTCTTTCTACTTTTTCTTCAATATATCCCTATGTCTCATTCAATGCAAAAAATGACCAAATCTCATCTAAAAAAAGGACAAGTCTATTTTGTCTCTAAAATCTAAAATCTTCTCCCTTTGTCTCTTTAAACTTTTGTTTATAATCCTCTTAATCTCTTCCCCTAATTTTTCAATTTCTTCGTTATCAATTTCAAAAATAATGGACCAATATGAATTCAATAAGGATCCTGCTCATTTTGTTTTTCCAGTTTGTAATTGTGGAGAAACGACAATGTTAAAGGATTCATGGACTATTATTAACCATGGCTTCTTTAGATGTAAAAATTATAAGGTACTTCTTAATTTCTTAATTTCTGCTTTGATGATTAAAATTTAGGGCTTTATTGATTATTTGTGTTTATGGGCTAAATATTTTAAAATTTTGTGATTAATTGTAGATTTTGGTGCATGTGCATATTTTTTATGGTTTAATCCTCCAATTCTTGAGCATTCAAGGGATGTGATCTCTGGTTTGCTTAGAAGGCCGAGGTAAATCAAAGCTGAAAGGAATAAAGTACGAAATATGGCTACTGTATTGCTAGTCTTCTTGTCATTAATTATAGTTTTTGTTGTATTTATTTAGGGTTTAATTATAATTATGATTGTGAATGTGTAATTGTCATAACCGTGGATGTGATCTTTAATTAGTGTAACTGGTAGTGTAGTATAATGCTATTAGGTTTTGTAAAAAATTTTAGTAATAATGGAACTTGTTTGTTTTCCTATAAACTATATTTATGTGCTGCTATTGTTATACAATATAACATTGATAAAATAAAAACAATAAAATTGGACCATTAAGCTTAATAAAGTGACAATAATGATATTAAGAGTAAGAATATCAATATTAAGATTAATAACAGTAATAGTTATAACCCTACAATTGTACTTAACACCAAAATAGAGTATCTAAAAGCTAACTAAGCAAAATGAAGTTGAGGCAATAGTTACATTGATCCAAACTAGAATAATTGTAATTCAACTTTTTAGCACTAAAAAGTACTACATCTTAAATAACTGCTTATGGTTTCTATATGCTCCTATTTCCTTGAGTCTGTGGTCTCTTGATGTAATGGTACAACTACTTTGGCTTAAATTAGTAATTAGTTGTTGTAGTGCAGAATAAGTTACTTGTTTAGCTTGGGCATTACTTGTGTTCTTCCTTGCCTTATCTGCTTTTTGTTGCAGTAGTTGTTTGTTAGTCATGGTAGCCTTCCTTTTCCACTTAAGACCATGAGGCATAAAACCTAAATCAATAGGCTTAGATGCCTTCTTTAATTGACTTGGAGGCCTAATTATTCTGCTACTAGCTTGGTTAGGCTGTTACAAATCACACAAAGCTATAAAAAACACATATGGCATATGGCCAAATAAAGAAAAGATAGGTTGCATAAAACTTACATTATATACACTAAATCCATTGTTAGGGTTTATATAACAATCATAACTAGATATCTTGCATCTTTTTGGAGCATTTTCCTTAGTATCAATTGTACTTCTCTTATTTTTAACTCTAGTAGTTGGTGTTTGGGATGCAATGGAAGTTGTTGATTGTGAGGGCATACTACTTGTAACTTTAGCATTTGATCTTTAGCCTTTACCCCCTTTTCCTCTACCAACACCTCCACCTCCAGCTCTACCTCCACCTCTACCTCCACTCTGTCCTGCTAACAGATTTACATCATTCATTAAGTCCACATTGTTGTTAGCTCTTGTATTACCTTATAAAGATACAATGCATTAAATCCTTAAATAAAATAATAGATATTGGTTAACATCTTGATACAGTTAAACTTATACCTGATGAGCACTTGAGGAAGCTATTGGTATTTAAACTCCTTTGTTTGGACATCCTTTCTTATTGTGTCCTTGAGTTCTACATAGAGAACAAGTCATCCGTAACCTTTTTCTTTTGTTCAACTAGTGAGTGATTTGATTTAGGCCACATTTTCATTCCCATAATAGGCTATATAAGATACAAATAGGCTTTTAAATATGTTTCTTTCCTATACCTCTTCACCAATAGTCCTTTGGTGTTAAATTTCTATGATTCATAAACAACATGTACATATGGAAAACCTTTCAAATTCCATGACTTATAAGTATATGTTTGCTTTTTAAGATCAATTGTGTGGCCATACTCCTTATCAACTATTTTAAAACCAACTTCCCCATTCCATAAAATATTATAAGCCATTTGCTCTATCCTTATTTTTTTGCAATCTTATGATAACTATAGGTGCAATGTCATTGATCCATGTTTATGGAAAATCCTTCATAGTCCTAATTCTAGTGATGACCTATTTTCTTATCTCCTCAAGCATTGTGATAATTTAATTATGCCTTACAAGTAAAATATAAGAACTAAATGTCTCACACACATCATCTTACACATTTGTTCTAAAATAAGCCCTAAACCATGTTTCTTTATCATAACATAGTAAATCCTTAACAATTTCATTACCTAACTTTGATAAATATGTCAAACAACCTTTGAATTCAACTTTAAATGTAGACCAAACATAAACCCAAAATTTTTTCATCCTATTTCTTTACCTAATTACTTCAGACATGTCTGATACGCATTCTGTGCTTACCCTTTGATAGAATTTCCCTAATGGCAGGTACTATTCCCTTGTAAAAACACACTATAATAACACATGTTAGTAGTTATATTACCACAATTTGAATACAATATTCAACAACAATGAAACATGCATAGGCAAAATAATAGTTACCTTTTGCATGTTTGTCACTAGTGTCATTCCTTCTTCATTTGGTAAATCCAAATCTTGCTTTAGAGCCTTAATAAATTTAGACTAGCTCTTTTTAGTCTCAAGTTGCACCTTTGATGACCAAGCACTGGGAAACATTTGACCATTGCCATCTAACCAAAAGTTATCCACTATAAACTCCTTTCAGAAAATAACCATTTAAGCCAATTACTCTCTTACAAACCTTTTTTCCATCTAAGTTTGTAAGAGTTCAAGCACACATAAAACCTATAAAATAACTTCAACCCAGGTTCAGTTATCTTATTTACTGTAACTATATAAGTGCACCTAGGACTTGATCTATTTATTTCATCAACATAATCATGCAGCCTATTAAATTCCTCTCTATAATCCCCGATGAATTTTTGTAAAAATGTTATCTTTACCCTTTACAAGTTGTCATACCAACATACATAAGCAAATTCTCCTTACACATATCCTGCAAGCCTCATAACTTAATTTTAGGTTCAGAAATGATCCTATTCTTATAATATATAGTTATGAATTCTAAGTTGCACAATTTATTTTTGTTGAATCAATGACACTTATGACTTATGACTAGGTGAGTATGTCTTTATCATAAAATTATTAGAATTTCCCTAATAATATAATAATCATGACTAACCCTCATTTTTGCACTTAACCCTCAACCTATAAGCTTCCTTTGGTTTCAAAATTAGTTAAACCCCCTATGAACTACATACTTAGCAATTGCCTCCCTGAATTGAACAACATTTGTAAAAGCCATACCAAATTCCCATTGTGGAACTTTACATTCAGGATCATAGTAAACGTACTTGTGTTCTTTTCTTGTAGGTATGTTAGCATGTTGTTCCCTTTCTTCTAAATCACTTGCATTACTAGCTTGATCATCATTAGCATAAAATTTCTCATCATCACTTACTTTTCCTATGTATCTATCTGCCTCTACCCTAAAATTTTGATATCCTTCATCAGCCTCTACTTCGCCTAAAGGTACCTCCCACATTAACAACCTCATCTTGTCTACTTCCTTTTCTTCTCCTATACTCTTTTGCAACTTCCCTAACAAATCTAAGCTCTTAATCTATATTACTCTCAACTAACTCTTCATTATCTTCATCATTTTCTCCTTCTTTTGCTACTGTATCACTCTGACTCTTACTATCACTCTTAACTACCTTATCATTATCTTCATAATCTATATCACTCTGACTTTCATTATCAGTTCCATCTTCACTTCCACTTTCAATATATTCTTCTTCCTTATTTATATCTACCGCAAATTCTTCTTTATCTTTATCCATACTAGCTATAGTCTCTCCAATATTATTGCTACTTATAACATCATAGTCATCTGCCATATGTGCCCTAACACTTATCCCTACTACTAATATTTAGATTAGGATTAGAATAATTTATTCGGGCCTCTCTAACATGTGCTGCCCCACTATTCAAAATAGGGACCATCTTTTCAATTACCTCAGGCACATCTACCACATGAGATATGTATAAGTCTACATAATCATCGTCCTTCAATCCTTTTGCCAAATTTAATATAGCTGCATTAGTATCCACAAGAATAAAATCTTGACTATGCTCTACCTTATAAAATGTTGTTACTGTTATTATTTATCCTAGCTTTCTAACATACCATGTAAACTCAGGGAAAGACATTCTATCAGGGTCTGTAGTAGCTTCATACACTTCAGAATGTACCTAAGGTTTGAACTGGTCATTAAAGTTCTTCCATGATTCCACCTTAGCATCTTAACCATATCCATACCTAAGAACCATTAACAAAAATGGCATATTTATCAGAAAAAAGAAAGAAGATCACATTTAGATATTAGCCAAATGACTAAATATATCATATTATAAAATCATAAATTTTTGCAAAACCAAGCTTAAGTACATTAAAACCAAACTTATTTACCTTTATCTCAAGCAACAATTACAGCCAATTTCATTTTCACCTTCGAGCAAAAACCAATCTTACAATCTTTACGTAAATGGAGAACACTTCAAATTTTCTACAACTTCAACAACATTGTCCTATAATATTGGCTTAGAAGAATTTTCGATTAGGATTTCATTTTCAATTAAAGATTTTATTTTCAATTAGCTTGTTAAGAGGGGGAAGATTAACTGGTGTGTTAAATGATGTATTAATGACTCTATTAATAGCTGAGATGTTTTATGATTTGTCCATGTCACTACACATGTGAGATGCTATTCATTTCAGAAGCAATGTGGTATTTAAAAAGTATCAAATAGACTAGTTAAGGTGCTAAAAAGGTTTTAGTAAAAGTTAAGGGAGGAGGGGGGGCGATAGATGTATTCGGCAAAAAAAATGCATGTATAGTTACTGTATATTTATAGAAAAATACACTTATTTTATATTACAATTAAAACCAATATAAGTAACTTGATCATAAATTTTATTTAAGATCATATTCTTAACAAAATGTTCTAGTAAAGCAATCAAACATAGTACATCACTATAAATAAATGTTATTTATACTTGCATAATACATGTACACACATTATGGTAATGATAGCTCAAAACAAAATAAATAAATACAATAAAAGAAACATTTCTATATTTTTCCTATACATAATACATACAAAACTCATTACCTCATTTAGAGTCATTTTTATCTTTTTCTTCATTATTTTATAGTTTTTTTTACATATGATTTCCAATACTAGATTTATATAAAAAAAAAGGAAAGGGACTTAACAACTTTTGTTTCTATTTCTTTCTATTTCACTTCCCTTTTTATCTTAAGAATGGCAAGAATTAAGACTAGGAAATTCAATTAAGATAAGCCATGTTAAGACTATTACAACCCAAAGTTGAATGAGTAGAACTGCAAATTAGATGCCTTAGTAGCAGCCAGAAGTTAAAAACTTGAAAGGAAAAAGAATTATAAAATCAAACATGGGGAAGTGATGAGAGAAAATTTATTATTTTCAGGTAAAATGAAAATCAGGAGCATTTCACTATTAAAGAGGAAAAAAATTTCTATCAGGGTATAGAAAGTCATAATAATATATGTAGATTATTCTTATTGTACATCAAGTGAAATGTTAATATAGTAGAAATTTGTGACAAGTCATGAGCTACATATGAGAAAACAAATCTATTTTACTAACTGAAAGAGCCATAGTCATAGTCTAGAGAGAGAGAGAGAGAGAGAGAGAGAGAGAGAGAGAGAGAGAGAGGTGTAAGTAATAAGTTTGTGGGAGTGAGTGACTAGTATTGTCTAATACAATTCTCAAATCAAGTATGGAAAAATGACTTCTACATACACAAAATATAGCTTTCTTAGTAAAACATATCATAATTCATAACAAAATACATCCTCATCTTACATATGTAGCTTAAAAAAGAGCTCCAAAATAACCTCGAATTAAGCCAAGTGATCATTTAGGAAGTAGATAATGGAGAAAAATTCATCTTGCCCCTTTTCATGAAGATAATGCATAAAAAACTAACATAAAATTAGTACTTTATTTATTCCATAAGAAACACATAGTGTCCTATAATTTTTAAACCAGCTCCAAACAAAAATTTGTAAATCTTTTAGGCACCATAAGACACATATAATAGAAAATATAACATGACAATAATTAATAGTCAATACCATAAAAATTGAATTGCTCAAGGAAACACCATGAGTTTTGAAGTATGATGAACTGTTTAATGCATACTCAATAGTGTAATCAATTCATTCTTATTGTACCTTTCTTGGTAAAATATATAAACATTATGAATGGCTTCTCTAAACACAAACAACCTTTTGACATTGAGATTAATAAGGCGAAGGGTATTCACATAGTAGACCTTTTTTAACAACATAAAAAATGTAAGGAGAACATCAAGATTAAAGCATCGAGATTAATCAATAGAACATTATCCTTCTTTGTATATGCATATTTATGGCCTAGAAAAGAAAAACAAAACCAAATAAGTCCTCCGCGTAACACATTTCATTTTGATCTTTGAATACATAATTATTACGAAAAAAGTTTACCATGATAGAGGCTGGAAATGCATAAATAAAAGGTGGTTTTTTAACAACATAAAAAATGGAAAAATTCAACTTTTCAAGAACAAGAGCAAAAAGTCATACCAGTAACAAAGTGTTGAGTTCGTCTTTATGAATAGTATACTAAAACCTATATACCTTTAAAGATTATACAAGTTGATAAAAAAATGAAAAAATGAATATTGCATGAAAGTTTTAGGTTCTAAAAATCAATTAAAATGAACAACACAATTGAATAAAAAATTATAAAAAACAAGTTTAAAGAGTAGTAACATTAATAGCAAAAATTTTGATTGAGTTCTTAAAATAAAAAAACCCTAGCAATTAGAGTAATTAATATACATGGAGCAGCCTTGATAGGCTGCCAGAAGTTGTAAGAAATAAATATATTAATGGGATTTAGAAGTAATATGGAGGAAATAAATGCTATTTTTCTTTTAAATTTCTCTCCTAAATAAATAAATAAATAAATAAATAAATAAATAAATATATATATATATAT
>CATIWR010284151.1:0-11846 GCA_949677035.1 Omphalea diandra
TGGAATTGGTAAACTCCAAAGTTGCTTTCAAACCTGTAAATTAGCTCGACCCTCCTGCAGGAAGGAATGGAAGTTATTATGGGATCTTTGAGAAACCATATTACAGGCCACAATATAACCAGATTTGACTAAGGAGCCGCCCGAAGAGAACAATGCCACGCTCATCGATCTAGTTGTCTGGTAGTGTTTAAAGGAATAGCCAAACTAGATGTTGCATCCCTGTCCTTAAAGGTGGTCTTGATCAGGGCAGAGTTCCAAGTAGCAAGCTGTGGATCTATGAGTTGACTTACCTACAAAATGTTAGGATTGGCATCACGTTTGATCTAAGGCTTGAATGGATATCTGGTAGGGAGCTATCCATTGAGTTTGGGCGCAATTGAATGCCCATCTCCAACTTTCCATCTTAGGCCTTGAAGCAAAATTTTCGTACCTTCCAATATGCTCCGCCAAGCCCAAGATGGGCTGTTGCCCAGATTTGCCTCCAAGAAATCTGGACCAAAAAATATTTACTTTTTAAAATTTTTGCAATTAAGGAATTTGGATGTTGTCGGATACGCTGGTCTTGCTTCTCCAAAAGGGCTACGTTAAAACATTCAAAGTCTTTAAAGCCGAGGCCACCGTCTAGCTTCCTTGTACACGAGGACTTCCATGATACAGTGTTGTTTTATTTCCTGCTTTCACTGTCCCCACCAGAATTGTGCCACAATTTTATTAATACTACACATATTGAGTGAAAGCTTGAAAAAAGATAAAGTAAAAATCGGAATAGTAGTGGCAACTAATTTAATTAATATCTCCTTACCAACAGGAGATAAAAGACATTCCTTCCATCGAGATAATTTCCTGGTCACTTTTTCTTTCAATTTTGCAAAAGTTTACGTTTTGTACTTATTAATCACATAACGGAGACGGAGGTACTTGTCCTGGGCTCCATTATTTTTAATGCCCAGGATAGAAAGGACGTTACCTTAACAGACTTGAGGAGTAGTCTTACTGAAGAACACTGATGATTTTGCAGCATTTATGGATTGACCACTACTGTCTCATAGCATTGCAACAGCTTTGCAAACATATCAGCTTCCTCTTTTGATGTCCGATAGAATAAGATTTCATCCCCAACTATAAGATGAGAAATAGATGGACTTCCATTTTTTACCTTGACTGCTGAGATTAAATTACATTGTTTAGCATGAGAAAGTAAGTTAGAGAAGCCTTCTGCACATATGAGAAAGAGGTATAGAACTTTGTCTTATACCTCTAGTTGGCTAAAAATGTCCATGTCTTTCACCATTAATTTTAATGGAATATGCATCAGTGGGCACACATTCCATTATCTAAGAAATCCATGTAGAATGAAATCCCATGCATTGCATCATATGCTGCAAGTGAGCCTATTCAACACACTCATAGGCTTTGCTGATATCCAATTTAATAGCCATTTTCTGTTTCTACCTTGCTCTACGATTTTTAAGAGTAAGCATAACTTCATGAGCTATGATGATATTGTCAGTGATAAGCCTTCCTTTAGTGAAGGCACTTTGGTTATCACTAATGATAAGAGGCATAATTTTTTTGTAAACGAGATGAGAGAATTTTAGCAATGATTTTATATAAAACTGTGCGCAAGCTAATCGGTCTTAGTTGTTGCATGGATTTAGGATCATGTACCTTGGGAATAAGTAAAAGAAACTCTTTACTGCTGCAAAGACACCAATAATGCTCCAATATTCCTATAGAATCTTGCTCTCATGCCATCTTCCCCAGGCGCTTTCAGTGGATGAATGCTAAAGACCGTTTGCTTGACCTCTTTGTTCGTTACAAGCCCGATTAACCTAGCGTTCATGGCCTCAATCACCTTCTGCTGCTTATCTCTGATTATGTCCTCAAAACCATTTGGCCTACTAATTGAGAAGATTCTGCAGAAATAAACTTGTGCTATTTATACAATCTCTTCCTTACGGCTGCGCCTTGCTGCCATTTTTTTCTCCATTTTAATTTGCTGTGATGTGATCACTGTTTTTAAGTTGACTTAGTTATATAATGTCTTTTTTTCATGGCCATAATATATGTCCTCTTTGCCAATTGTATCGCTAGCCGTGAGCAAAAATGGAATGGAACTGAAAAATCAATCGAATCGATTTGATTCAGTTCGATTCAGTTCAATACTTTAATAAATGAAATTCATGGATTTGATTTTCATTTTTAAAAAATTTTAGTTTTTTGTTTTTGAATTGGTTTTCTATAAAAAATCAAAAAAAATTAAATTAATCAAAATTAGTAGTAAATCAAATAAATTTGAATCAAATCAGATTTCAAATATATGTAATTTAATTAAATTGAATCAAATAGAATTAAAATTTTATAAGTTCAACTTAATTCAATTTTGTATATTTCTAAATTTTGATTTAATCAATTTTTTAAAAAATTTTGATTCAATTTAATTTATAAAATATAAAATTTGATTTAATTGATTTTAATAAAATACTGAATCAAACAAACCAAACCAATCAATTTGCCGATCCCTCTGTATCAATGTGATAGTTGGCCAGAATCCCTATATTTATTTTGCTAGATGTCACCTGGCCAGCCAGCCAGGACAGAGCGCACTCACCCTCCGCCTTCCTACGCTGATCGCGCTTTCCGCCAACACGAGTTTGTCTCTTACCTAAAATTAATTTAAAAACAAACAAAAAGAACACACAGTGCATAGTCAATGATCGATATATTCAAGCACTTGCACATGGACCTGATCGATTTTATCGCCACATTTGCCATTATATCAATAATAACAACATGATTCTTCGACTCAATGTGATGCTTCGACTCTCCTTTTCCGCTCAACGATCACCCCTTGCCCGGCCATTTCTTTCTGTTCCAAAAGCGCAGAACGTAATCCCCAGAACGATGAGTTATACGTCATCGTCGTCAAGCAACTTATTGTTTCGCCAGCTTTTCGAGAAGGAGTCTTCTACTTATACCTATTTGCTTGCCGACTCCGCTCATCCTGACAAGCCTGCTTTGGTTTTTTACCTTCTCTTTTTATCAACAATTTTTATATAGATACAATTTGATAGTTGTATTGATGGATTACCTGCAGTTGATTGACCCAGTTGACAAGACAGTGGACAGGGATCTCTCCCTTGTGAGAGAGCTAGGGTTAAAGCTCATTTATGCTATAAACACTCATGTACATGCTGATCATGTTACAGGAACTGGCTTGATAAAGGTTCGAAATTGCTTCCATTTTGCTTTTGAGGCAAATTATATACAGAACTGCAAATATTTTTTCTTTCTTAATTTGCAGTCTAAGGTCCCTGGTGTAAAATCAATCATTTCCAAAGCAAGCAATTCCAAAGCTGATCTTCTTATTGAAGCTGGCGATAAAATATATTTTGGTCATCTGTTTTTGGAGGTATCATGGTTGTTGCTTAATGTTTATGTGTTTACTTTTCTTTGCACAGTTGATAGGAAAAAGGATAGGTTGTATTTAATCATGAATTCATTAAGCATATTACAGTGCACTTTTTTCTGCCGTTGTGTTTATTAATTCCTTGTTCTCTTTGTAGACCCAATAGGTAAGGTGAAGGTGAAATCTTTGACCCCGAATTTACCAATAACATGTTTGGCACTGCTAATGTAAACACCTGATTTTGTTTGTTAAACTAAAACATTTTTAGATTTTTAATATGTTTTTATCTACTTATGAAAGAAGTTTGGGTACATTATCAACCTAATTCAATAGCTGGTGACAAAATTTTCAAATAGTAGCTTTTTGTCAGAAATAACTTTTTTACTCACAGAACACATATTGAAAAAAATCTGTTATCAATTAGAAAAGATGATCTCGACTAATTTTTTACCCAAAATCAGCTATTGACAATAACGATGCTAAACTCATCCTAACTGATATTGGAGATTAAACAAAGGATAATAAAATATTAGGAATGCTGTTCATTTTTTTGGGGACAAATTATTGTTAGAGTTAAGATTGAGAATTTGTAGCAAATATTTGTTGCTGTTTTGAGACACTAGGCTTTCTCTTTACTGGCTTCCAGCCACTTCTTCTGTCCACAACGGGTTCATATTAGTACCATAATTGTTTTAAGTTCAAATCATTTGTACCATTGCCGAAGCTTAAAATTCTGTAGTTGTATCAATTGCTGCTATAATTGGCCTGCAGATGTGATAAAGGAGACATACTGAATGTCATATGGTAGTTACTTTAGTTAAAATTCAACATATTTTTCAAATCTTCAACTGCTTTATTTAATGTTTATGTGATTTTCTGTGTTTGATGCTTTAATTTTAAATGTTGTTGAGCACCTGTGAATTTAAGATTGATTTCCAAGCCACTAAACTCATGAATGCTGTATTCTTCTTTTCATCTGTAATTTTTTCAATTCTATCAAAGAGCTGAATAGAATATAGGAATTTAAAGTGTGTAAGGATTCAGTAACAGACTGCCGTTTAGAATTGAAATTAGATGAAGAAAGAAAACTGTGGTAAGTTGAAAGGCACTGTAGCAGCAGAGAAGAAATGGCATCGCATGAGAACGGGGAAGAGAATTAGCCATTTAGGCGTTTTAAAAACCAAATCAAAACAGCCATGGTTGCATTTACAATCTTGAGAAAATAACCAGTTATCCAAGTATTTATAGAGGCTAAATGATTAATCCAAATCTTATCAGGATTAGGAATCCAAATGAGAAAAATAAACTCTAAACCAGTGAAGCAACTGACTTTCTTAACATTCCTAAAACTACCTGAATAGAAAATTTCTAAAAAAAATTAGATTTTATAATTAAGTATTAATTGAAAATATTTTTGTATTTAGTTTTATTTTACTGCAGTAATTAAGGAGGTTTTTCTATGCTTATTGAAGGAAAACTTATTGTTATGACAAGCAATACTCAATACAACAGGCTGAGCTAGAGAGAGGTGTGGGCGATGGAAGATGATTTAAATTAACCCTTTGTTGGGATAGAAAAGGATAGTGATGGGATGGACCTTGGTAGAGGGGATATAATAGCATGAGTGAAGGGTGTAGTTTTGATGTACTGGAGGAAATATTGGCCGGGGGATTGTGATGTCATTGGAAAATGTTGGCAAGTTGACGATTGAAAGAGCAAAGTGGGTTATGAGAGAGTGAAAGAGTGGAAATGATTTTCAATTGTAGAACCATAAAAGGGAATCAAAGGAGTCTTTGTAGGGGGCATGATCACTTGAGTGGCATTGATGGCAGGCCACATTGCACATCTTAATAGTATAGGCAGCTGTCCTGTTTTAGGAGATAAGGATCCAGCCATCACTTTTCACACGTGTTGGGTTGCATTACATCCATTGAGAGAAGTCAAGACTTGTAGGGTTTTCCATTGACTTGCCTTTATCCTAAGTGTTCCAGTCAAATCTCCCTTGTAATTTCTTACGTTAATTTAGAGCCCTGTTACTGGTTCCTTAATTATCCTTTCTTTTTATTATTAAGTGTAAAAGTTAACTAGTTGCATCTACAACTATAATGTTTATCGAAGGGCCTAGGCATAAGGCACAAGGCACAAGGCACAAGGTGCAGGTGCATGCACTTGAAAAATAAAAATACAAAACCTGCCATTTCCATTGAAAAATGTTATATAATATCGCAGCAATATCTTGATCTTTAAACATCTGACTATTATCATTGATAGACTTATTATTATTTTTTTTTTGGGATAAAAGTTATTCTTTTTATATAGTTGTAAATGTTCTGCACAACCTAATTAAGTTTTGTAGATTAACATTTCTTTTTTCAATGAGAGTCTATCTTATTTCACAGTTTAGGATTTTTTTTGTGCTACTCTAGTACCATGCTTAGTGTGTATTTGCAGTTTTCTAGTCATAAGTCAGAGGACTGGATCATGTCTTAAGACACAAGAAGACAGTAACTAGAGTTGGTCCCAAAATCTATATCAGATTTCTAGAGGAGTGGCATTTGGTATTTGGTATGCACATTAGTGTGTGTTTCTTTTTCAAAATTTAGACAATGCATGGTTTAGGGGCTCAGTGTTTTCTCTTGTCCATATTTAACTGTTTCTAACATGATTTTTCCTTCTTTCAATGATTATTTTAAGATGATACCTTGGAAGAGTCAAACTATCTGGTTCAATCAACCTACTTTTGTTCTGTATGTTATGGTGATTTCTGTTGTCTGCAAACAACACATTCATAGATGATATTCCAATGCATGTAAAGTTAATATTAAAATTTTTGTTTAAAATTTTCTACTCTTTTTATTTGAAGTTGAGGTTTAATTATGTTTTTATAAAAATTTTTTCTTCCTTGCCAAAAGGGATTGGTCATTTCTAATTCTTGGAAAGTTATTTGAGGGAAATGTTGAAAAACTATACCCTATATTTTAGTGGTATTTCATCCTGGAAAGTTGTGTATGTCTATGATGCATGGAAATGGCACCAGGCAGCATTTCTGCATTTCCAAAATGGAAACAACATATGGAATGTGCTTTAATGGGCACGAAACTTTTGGGCCCATTTCACAATTTTTTAAAAATTTGGAAATGTGTTTCTTTGATTTCTTAAAAAAAAATAATTTGTAAAGAAGACGTCTCTTTCATAATTTTTTCTTGATGAACCTCCCAGTTAACATCTATGCGTCTGTTTTTCTTTCTAGCTTTCTCTCACATCTGTATGGAGATGGCTGATCAGAATCATCTATCTATGATGGCTGCATGTTTCTTTTTCTGGGTTTTGGGTTTTTAATTGCTATTGAATTTTGATTGTCCTGGCTGCATGCATCTTCTTCTGGGCTTTGTGTTTCTAATTGCTATTGAATTTTGATTGTTCTATCTCTAACTGTTGAAGTATGGGCTGTCTCTTATCATATTTGAAATTTATTTTTGCTGGATTCATGGGTTCTTTATCCTGGAAAAATCGAAATTGAGAAAGAAAAAAAAAAAGATTGATTTTGGGTATTTGTTACAAAGCCTATCCACATTCGTGTTTCATGCCTAGTTTATTAGTTGATGGGCAATGTGACACACTATTAGTCTTGTTTCAGTTAAAAGACAATTTCTTTACATATATGTCATATAATTTTTAAGTATTCCCCTCTATTTTTAATTTTATGATTATGTTTCTATATATAATTATACCCCTATTTTTTATATTTACATGTTTCCCCTGTGTTTCTATTTCCTATGTTTTTTTTTTTTTTTTTGAAATGTCACTTTTCATTATCCATTGTATGTTATATCTGTTTCCTGTTTCACGTTTCATGTTTCCATGCTACCTAGCTGTATATGTATTTTATCATCTCAGTACTCGTGGTTTCCATCCATTCAATATTAGTACTAGTTTTAGCTTATGTCAATGAGGTCTAAGATAGCAACCAAGTATTATTTGGTTGGCTCCTATGCCATTGTCTATTTGTAATCACACTGGTACCATGCTTATAATTCAATAATTTTTTTTAGTAAAGCAAAAAAACAGATGCAAACTTTTTAAGCATGTGTGAATGTTTGATGATGACAGATACTTTTCTCCCAAGGTTGAGCGATGAATTACTGTCTTTGCTGATTTTCATTTTTATCCACTCCATCTCTTTGTTTCTTTGTCTATGCATCCATCAATGAACTTGCTGTTTTTTTATTTTTGTCTCAACAGGTTCGAGCTACTCCTGGCCATACATTAGGTTGTGTTACTTATATTACTGGAGATGGGCCTGATCAACCTCAGCCAAGGATGGCTTTCCCTGGGGATGCATTACTAATAAGGGGATGTGGAAGAACTGATTTCCAGGTCCAGTGTCCAGAATTTTCTTGATTTATTTTCTAAGAACTCAATCTCTCATAAAAGGGGATATTTAAGACAAGATATCATTTAGGGTTTCTGACCTCATTTATTTAATTATAGGGCGGAAGTTCACATCAACTCTATCATTCAGTGCATTCGCAGGCAAGTACATGCAATGAATAAATAGTGTATCAGTTTACACAAATAAATAATATATATTTAACCTGTATTTATTTTTGAATGAAATCAGATATTCACCTTGCCCAAAGATACTTTGGTCTATCCTGCTCATGATTACAAGGGATTCACTGTATGGAGCCATTCCTCAACTCTAATTAGTTTATCTAACCCATTTATGGAGCTGATCATGCTAAAGTTTTGCATGGGCTGCAGGTTACTACTGTTGGGGAGGAAATGCTATATAATCCCAGGCTTACAAAAGATGAGGTGATCCTTATGGTCATGTTTTGTGTTGTTATTTGTTTATCTAGGGTCGAGAAATAACTTTTCACCTGATCATTAGCAAATAGATTACAGTGCTTCACTATGATGCATATTCTTTTTGGGCACTATAATCCATACTTTTATCAATTTGAGCAAGTAATACATAATTAACCTAAGGAAATGTGTGTTATTCACTAGCTTTTCTTTTTCCTCCTATTTGATATACAGAGAATAGTTAACTAGCTTTGTTCGACTCTAAATTCATTGCTGTTAATTTTTGCAATATTTCAGAGCAACATTTCCTTTGCTGATTTGGAGGAGATTGATTCTTTTATTATTATTATTATTATTATTATCATCATTGGACCAAATGAATTTGCTATTATTTGCATTTAATTTTTTATGGTGAAATGATTGATCTACTTTTACTTGCAGGAAACATTTAAAAGTATCATGGAAAGTAAGTGCGACATATACTTTGCATCTATTTGAAGCTCCTACTCATCTGCAGCTATTTAATAATTAATTTTATGTATAATCTATCATTTTACAGATCTGAACCTTGCATATCCAAAGATGATTGACATTGCTGTTCCTGCTAACATGGTCTGTGGGTTGCAAGATCCATCTGCAAAACCTATTGAGGCCTTATCAGACAAGAAATAGGCGTGTCCTTATTACTTGGAAGAAATGAGGATCTGAAAATTTTGGTTGATGCATTATCAAATAGTCGAGTTGAGCCAAGTTATGGCTAGCTTAGACTTGGCTCGTTTATAACGGATAATCGACTCAAAACCTTTTTAATAAGATTATTAGTAAATTGTTTGTAACAGTTTAAATTTTATTTTAGAATATAACAGTTTAAATTTTATTTTAGATTCTTAGTATACTAACTAATATTTGCATGAGACTTTAAAAATTTTAAGTATTACATTATAAATACACATTGCAACATATATATCTATTATTTTGTATATGTTTTTAATTAATAGTTTTAGAAAGTAATTAATGTGTTGTAAATAAAAATATAAAAGTTATTAAAAATTTTATTTACAAGATAGCTCGAAGCTACATCAAGTTGGCTCACTAATGTAGGACAAAATTGACAGTTTGTTTTTCATTGAATTTGGCGGAAAAAAAAAAAAAAGGATTTGAAACTGAATTTTAGACTGAAATTTCGACATGAAATGGAGGAAAAAGGAAAAAAATATGAGAAAACTTCTAAGAGTCACATTTAGAAGGTTTACGAGTCGCACCTAAAGGAATAAAATTGTGCATCACAATTCAAAAGCAAATACTGCATAAAATCTTCGTTTATTGAACCTGAAAATTGAATAATATTTGTTACAATCTTAGATATTTTTAGGAGTAGGAGTGCCGGACATAAAAACTTTTAGACTTCTAATATTTAAAGGATTCTTTAAATAACACTTTATCCTAATCCAACAAGGGCTAGAATAAGACTCAATAATAATAAACTCATTTTCCTAATCTAATAAGGATTTAGAGCAAGACTCAACAATAATTAATAAAATTAAAAACTTCTAAAGATATTAGGACAACTTATTCCTAAATTGCTAAAAGCCAGAATTCTAGCAACCAAAAATCATATTTTCTCAAACCTAATAAATTTCCCAATCAACCTTCCCATCATCCCCTATGTTCCAAACAAGAGCTTGAGCCTTGAACCATGTTTGATATGTCATTTGTAAACATGTTGCCAATATGTCCCATCATTTCTCTCCGGCTTGGAAGAACTCAACTCGGTTTAGTTAAAATCATGAAAGTGATCATAAAGGTTAGGATCAAACCTTTGTAACTCTTCTTCAATTATCCATGTACAATCAGATTGTGGACAACCTACCTATTTGACAAGAAATATTTGATAACCACCGCCTCTAGTAAAAATAGCTTGATAATCAATGATATATTCTATTTGTTCTTTGAGAGGCATGGGAGGAAGCTTGGCTTTAACCTCATCATTAGGCAAATTATCATGACCATGATATGACGTAAGATCCTCAATATTGAATAAATTACTTATATGTATATCTTTAGGCAGCTCAATAACATAAACATTTAAACTTATTTTCTTTAAAACTTTGTAAGGACTTATCTTCCTTGAATAAAACTTCTTGAAAGTACCTTTAGGAAATCATCTAGGACTAACACGAACCATTGTCATATCACCTTCTTGAAATTCAACAAACCCGTGTTTTGAATCAGCAATTGCCTTATACCCCCTTATTGCTTATAGCAATCCGTTTCCAAACATCATCATGTATACCATGAAGCCCTAAAGTACATTAACACCTTAAAAAAATTAAACTTTCACCATGCCAAGTGGGTTGTTTTCTTGCAAGAATATACCTTTGTAATAAAGCATAAGGTTGGAGATGAGAATAAGGCAACAAGTGCACTTAGTAAGTAGTGCTAACTCTTACTTCAATGGTTATCTAAGTTGTGGGTTTCGAGCTACTTAAGGACAATTATCAATCTTGAAAGGATTTCAATAGTATTTATGCAAATGTAATGACTTGAAAACACACAACTTAGATAACCATTGAAGTAAGAGTTAGCACTACCTACTAAGTGCACTTGCTGCCTTATTCTCATCTCCAACCTTATGCTTTATTACAAAGGTATAATCTTGCAAGAAAACAACCCACTTGGCATGGTGAAAGTTTAATTTTTTTAAGGTGTTAATGTACTTTAAGGCTTCATAGTCAAAATAAAAACAAACTCCTTGGAAATTAAATAGTGCCAATGTCGAAGAGTTTGAATAACAACATAAAATTCTCTATCATAAGTTGAATATTTTTGTCTTGCCTCATTTAATTTTTCATTAAAATAAGAAATAAGATGACCTTCTTGACTTAATACTCCTTCAATGTCTACTTGAGAAGCATCACAAACTACTTCAAATACCTTAAAAAAGTCTGGCAGCCTTAAAATGAGAGCTTTAGTCATCCTTGTCTTGATTTCTTCAAAAGCCTTAAAAGTTGCCTTGGTCCATTCAAATTGACCCGTCTTCATGCAATTAGTCATAGGCTCTATTATAGTGCTGAAATTTTGTTGGACTAGGTTGGTTAACCCTAAGTCTTGGACCTCTTTTGATCTTGACAAAGGAGATTGATCAATTCTAATGTTTCCATTAAGTGTTGTTTTGCAAAATTAAGTTAGACTTTCAATTGAAAGTTGGATGGATTTCACAACCTTCAAGAAGGCAAAGTTCATCCAAATTTATAGTCAGTGATCTATAATTCGCGATCGCGACTTAACTCAAGACAGGGTGAAACTAGGCCAAACGGATTAGCGAGCATCATTGCTGTCGTGACTCATCCAAAGATGGGAGTGTCAAAGTCACAAATGAATTCGTGATCAATGTCGCGCTTCAATCTCGAATGTGACTTTCATATTGTCTGAAGAGGGAACCAATTTGATAACCAAATCGTGCCAAGTGTCACAAGTATTCTTTGAAGAAAAAAATAAAAAGCTCAAATATAATTCATAAAATTTTTTTTAAAAAGTTTGTTAAACCAAAAAAATTGAACACAATTTAAAATTAAAAAATAGAAATATAAAATAAAAATTTTACAATAAAATTTTTTTTTAAAAAAAA
>CATIWR010284162.1:0-11757 GCA_949677035.1 Omphalea diandra
GATAAAAAGATTATTTTCAAAGGTGAAAAGAGAGGCAATAACTATCTAATTGATTTACATAATTTGACTAACCAATCTTTTAAGTGTCTTATGTCTCTTAGTAATGAAGCTTGGTTATGGCATAAAAGACTTGGACATGCTAGCATGGAGCTCTTATAAAGCTTATCTAAAGGAAAGCTAGTGGAAGGTCTTCCCAAGCTAAGTTTCTCAAAAGACAAGACATGTGGTCCTTGCCAAATGGGGAAACAACATCAATCTTTGTTCAAAGCTAAAAATGTTGTAAGTACATCTAAACCTCTTCAACTAATTTATATGGACTTGATAGCACCTACTAGGAGTGCTAGTTTAGGTGAAAAACATTATGCATTAGTCCTAGTTAATGATTATTCTAGGTTTACTTGGGTATCCTTTCTAACTCATAAGTATGATACCTTTGATGCTTTCAAAAGTTTTGCAAAAAGAATTCAAAATGAAAAGGGTTTCTTCATTTCTTCTATAAGAAGTGACCATAGAAAGGAATTTCAAAATGAAGATTTTGAATCTTATTGTTTATAGAATAGGATTTTTCATAATTTTTCAACCCCTAGAACACCACAAAAAAAAATGGTGTTGTAGAGAGAAAAAATAGAATACTAGTAAAAATGGCTAGAACTATCCTTAATGAGTATTCTTAACCAAATTACTTTTGGGTCGAAGCCATTAATAGTTCGTGTTATATTGCAAATAGAGTTTTTAAATGATCCAATCTTAATAAAACATCTTATGAGCTATGGAATGGTAGAAAACCCAAGATATCATACCTAAGAGTATTTGGATGCAAGTGCTATATATTAAACACCAAGGATAATCTTGGGAAATTTGACTCAAAAACTAACAAAGGTATATTCTTAGGTTATTCCACCTCTAGCAAGGCTTTTTGAGTCTTTAACAAAGGTTTAATGGTTGTTGAAGGGTCTATGAATGTTGTTTTTGATGAATCTAGTAGACTTGATCTTGGGAAATGTTCTTTTGTTGATGATCTTATAGGTAACTTTGAAAAATTAGAGTTGAAGCACACTACAAGAAAGAAGGACAAGGACAAAGATAAAGATGAAAGTGAATCATCAAGAATAGATGAGGAACCTCAACATCAATAAGAAGAATTACCAAATCAAGATCTACCCAAGGATTAGAGGTTCTCTAAGCATCACCCCAAAGATTTGATTATTGGTGATACCTTAAAAAATGTAAGTACTAGATCTCAACTTAATATTTTAGATAATAATCGTGCTTTTATTTCTTAATTTGAGCCAAAATCCATTTATGAGGCTCTTGAAGATGAGAGTTGGGTGATTGCTATGCGAGAGGAACTCAACCAATTTGAGATAAATAAGGTATGGGAACTTATTCCTAGGCCTAAGGAACACCCAATTGTAGGTTACAAATGGGTGTTTAGGAACAAGTTATGAGCAAGGTTTCATCACTAGGAATAAAGCTAGATTGGTTACTAAACCAAGAAGAAGGCATAGACTATGATGAAACTTTTGCCTCTGTTGCAAGGTTAAAGGTCATTAGGATTCTTTTAGCTTATACATGCCATAAGAATTTTAAACTTTTTCAAATGGATGTCAAAAGTACTTTTTTAAATGGAGTAATTAAGGAGGAAGTTTATGTTGAGCAACCTCCTAGTTTTGAGTCACATAGTTTTCCTAATTTTGTTTTTAAATTGAATAAAGCCTTATATGGGTTAAAACAAGCTCCAAGAGCTTAGTATGAAAGGCTTAGTTCATTTCTTTTAAAAAATGATTTTAAAAAAGGAAAGGTGGACTCTACCTTGTTTGTAAAAAGGCACAAATATGAAATAGTTATACTACAAATTTATGTTGATAATATTATTTTTAGTGCTACTAACGAATCTCTTTGTGAGGATTTTGCTAAATGTATTACTAAGAAATTTGAAATGAGTATGATGGGAAAGCTCAAGTTTTTCCTTGGTCTATAAATCAAGTAAACCAAAGAAGGGATCTTCATCAACCAAGCCAAGTACACAAAGGACATACTCAAGAAGTTTGGCATGGATAGATGCAAAGTAACAAAAACACCCATGAGTGGTACTATCAAATTGGACAAAGATGAATCGAGTAAGACAGTTGATGAAAAGAGATATCGAGGTATGATCGGTTCTCTACTTTATCTTACTGCTTCAAGACCTGACATTATGTTTAGTGTATATATGTGCTAGATTTCAATCCTCTCCTAAAGAATCACATTTAAATGTTGTCAAAAGAATTTTCAAATATTTGCACTAGGGATTCATCTTTCAGCTTCATAGGATACTCAGATGCAAATTATGCTGGTAGTCTTTTAGATAGAAAGAGCACTTCTGGAACTTGCCAATTTTTAGGAGAATGCTTAGTGTCTTGGTTTAGCAAGAAGCAAGTTTTAGCTGCCTTATCCACCGCTGAAGCAGAGTTTGTTATTGCGGGTTATTGTTGCACCCAAGTGTTGTAGATGAAATAACAATTAAAGGACTATGGAAAAGATGTTTATCACATTCCTATCAAATGTGACAACACTAGTGTGATTAATCTCTCTAAGAATCTCATCCAACACTCTAGGAGCAAACACATAGATATTAGACATCATTTTCTTAGAGATCATGTCTAAAAGGGCGATGTTGTGTTAGAATTTATAGACACAAATCATTAACTTACAGATATTTTCACAAAACCTCTCAATGAAGAAAGGTTGAACTTCATTAAGAGAGAATTAGGAATGCTTCAAGGAAGCTCTCTAAAGTGAAAAGTTTGATGTTTTGTTTGATTGTTATGTGTATTGGTTGTATGTGATATTAATCATTGGATGTCTTAATTTTAATTGCAATTGTGCTTTTCTATGTCAAATCACATAAATTAAGCATCAACATATTAATGTGGATCACCACTTTAATTGTCAAATCTTACTTTTTCATCATTATCCTTCTTGCTTTGTAATTCGCAATCGCTATCCTTGACTCCTGGTTAAAAATTAAAGGTTCATCTCACCCAACTAACAAACATCAATTCGCAATCATGAATTTTACGCTCTGCTACGAATTTAGTCAAATTTTCAAATTTTTAACCATTGGATGAGCCAGTTCTCGAGGATTTTTTGTCTGTTACTCACATTTTTCAGAATTAGCAGCCGCGAATTCTAGTAACTACCACACAATTAAGTGATTTGACTGTCAACTGTTTCCAACACTTTAGTTCTCCAATTCTAGCCATTTCTAGCAGTTTTCACACCCTTCCACTAATTATATAAACCCCTTAAATAGTGATTTTTTATCACTTTATTCTACTCCAAATCAGTTATCCTTTCCAAACTCTTTAAATTCTCCAAATCTCTCTACATTCTCAATGGCTTTGATAGTTCTTTATTTTTAAGTATTTGTAAGGCAAGTTTTATTGTTAATTGAATCTAATTTGAAAAAAAAAACTAAATAATGTCTCACTTTTGGCTTGTATTTTGTAATTTTATAGGAAATCATGGAAATTGGAGCTTATTGATGAATTATAAGAGTTTTTTAGGCGAAATTATGCAGTTTCTAAAGTTCAGGGATCAAAACAGAAATTTAGCAATTAGGGACAGTTCTGATATTTTTCAGACAGAACTTGAGTCCAATCTTCATTCAAATTAGGAAGAGTTTGTGTAAAAGAGGAAGAGTTCAAGTTTTACTAGGTCCTCTTCAAAATAGGAGAGTTTATCATTAGTTTTTTTTCCTAATTGGTAAAGAATTCCTAATTATTCCAATTTTGAAAGTGAATAAGAGATTATAAATAGAGGAGAAAGTTTTTGTTTTCGGATCAGAATATTTTCTAGAGAGAGTTCTTGTTTATTTATTTTTCTAGAGAGAAGTCTTTTGTTTTATTTTTATTTTTCTGGAGAAGAAGTTGTCCACAATAGGGAAATTATTGGTCATCCATCAAACTTGAAGAGAATTGAAGAATACTCAAGGGTTTTATTATGAAAGTTTTTCTATTTTATTTTCTTTTTATTTTGATGTTAGTTAGTAATTCAATTACGAACTAAATTAGTTAGGCACTTAGGTATGATGAACCCTAATATTTGAATTGCAATTTTTTAGATAATACAATTTTTTCATTATTTTATGGAATTCAATTGTGTTTGTTTTTTATTTCCTTGAACTGATATATCCGGAATATTGATTATTATCTTATAATTCTTTAAACTTAGATTGAAAAATCAAGTTATTGAACAGATTTAACACAATTGAAAGTAGTTGCATGTACCCCTAGAGATAGGATAACATAAATATTTTGGATTAGGGTCAAACCTAATAGTGAAATTCAAAGAACTATAATGCAATTTTAGGGGTTTTAATTAGGAAAAGATTTCAATTAATCAACCTATAATTAGTTGTTAATGATCTTGAGAAGGACTTTAATATACTAAAGGGATTTTCACGATTCCATAAATATTGAATTAGATTGTATTATTAGAAAATTAATTTTTTCACAAGTCTTAGGGGATTCAATACTTGATTGTCATTTATCATACTGGTCACCTTTTTCCCACTCTCTAGTTCATATTTCATTATTCTAGTTTTTCGAATTAATTTATTTTAATTATTAATTAGTTAATTAATTCACTTAAATTTACCAGTTAAATAATAGAGAAAGAGCTAATACTAGTATTTTTAGTCCTTTAGGGATGGATTCTTGATACTCATACGCTATACTATACTCAATCGGTGTACTTGTCTACTCGATCTATACGTGTTGGCCTCGGACCGTATCAAGTTTTTGGCGCCATTGTCGGGGACTAAAATATTAGGAACACTTTTTATCTATCAATTTAACCAAATTTTCTTTTTTTTTTTTTCATATTTTTTCTGTCCCATTTTACCCTTTTTGTTTTAGTTTTGTTGTGGTTTCTAGTATTTTCAGGGACATTAGTGGTGTATGACTTGAAGCAATACAACTAAGCTAGAACCTAAAGATCCTGAAATAGAGAGAACTTTTCATCATAATTTAAGATAAAAGTGACAAGAGAAGATTGAGCATAATCAAGAGATAATAATCATGGTATATCATCAAATGACTATGTTTGACTACTTGTGATGGATGTTGGAACAAGGATAGTGAGACTCACTGTTGTAGCAAATAATTTTGAAATCAAGCAAAATATCATTCAAATGGTGCAACAGTCAGTACATTTTGATGGTTTTACAGATGAGAATCCAAATTCCCATCTAGCTAATTTCTTGGAAACATGTGACACTTTCAAGATCAATGGACCTACGGATGATTCCATTCGTTTAAGGTTATTCCCATTTTCATTAAGGGGAAAAGCCAAATGGTGGTTGAACTCACTTCCTAAGGGTTCTATTACTACATGGAACCAGATGTTAGAGAAGTTCTTATTGAAGTATTTTCCACTTGTGAAGTCAGTAAGATTAAGGAATGATATCTCATTGTTCATTCATTCTTATTCCGAGTCACTTTATGAGACGTGGGAACAATTCAAGGATTTGTTAAAGAAGTGCCCACAACATGGGTTGGACACTTGGGTTCAAATTCAGACATTCTATTATGGATTGAATCAAATGACTCGTCAAATGATAAATGCAGCGGCAGGAGGCTCTTTCAGCAATAAGACACCAGATAGAGCTCAAACATTGATTGAGGAGATGACAAAGAAAGGATATCAATGGCAAACTAATTCAAGGAGCAACAAACCTGTTGGTATGTATAATCTTGATTCAGTCACTACTTTGGCAAGTCAAGTTGAAGCTTTGAATAGAAAGATTAACGGATTGGTTTTAACACCACAAATGGGTTAAGTGTTGAAATGCGAGTTGTGTGGAATGGGACATAAAAGCCAAGATTGTCCTAATATGTTTGGAATGCAATAAGAGCAAGTGAACTATATGGGGAATGTTCCAAGATCACAAAATAACCCCTATAGTAACACTTATAATCTAGGATAAAAAAACCACCCAAATTTCTCATGGGAGAACCAAGGGCAGTAAAGGAATAATCCTCCACCAAGTTACCAACAATAGTAACAACCACCCTAAGAGAAGAAATCAAATTTGGAAGAGCTAATCACCAAATTCATATAAGCTTCTGATGCTCGACTCCAAGCTCAGGATGACACCTTGAAGAATCATGAAACAATGTTGAAAAATCAAGTAGCTTCCATCCATAATTTAGAGAATCAAATTGGACAGCTTGCTAAAATGATTTCAAAAAGGCCATAAGGTAAGTTTGCCTAGTAATACAGGGATAAATCCTAAGGAACATGTGAAGGCAACCACCCTTAGGAGCAAAAAAGAATTACAAGCTGGACCTAAAGCTCAAGTCGAGGAGAAGAGTGTAGCGGAGACCTAAGACTAAGGTGATGCATGTCCTAAGCCAGTTAAAGAATTCAAAACTACTATTCCATATCCTGCGAAACTTAAGAAAGATCGCTTAGATGAACATTATGGTAAGTTTTTTGAACTCTTTAAGCAACTCCATATTAACTTATCATTTTTGAAGATCTTTCACAGATGCCCAAGTATGCAAAATTTCTGAAAGAACTCCTAGCCAATAAGAAGAGACTAAAAAAGTTATCTACAGTAATCCTTAGTAAGGAATGTTCGGCCATCTTACAAAACAAGCTACCACAAAAAGCTCAAGGATCTATGGAGTTTTACTATCCCTTGTCTTATTGGTGATTTGACAATTAATAGAGCTTTAGCTGATCTAGAGGCAAACATAAACCTAATGCCTTATAAATTATTTGTTAAGTTAAGATTAGGGGAGCCTAAACCGAATAAAATGAGCATTCAATTAGCCGATAGGTCAATTAAATACCCTAGAGGTATCATTGAGGATGTGTTGGTAAAGGTAGACAAATTCATCTTTCCTATAGATTTTTTCATACTTGATATGGATGTCGATGTTGAGGTTTCATTAATTTTGTGTTAACCATTTTTTGCTACAAGTAGACCTTTAATTGTTGTTAGTGCAGGTAAATTAGCTTTAAGGGTTGGAGATGAAAAAGTGACCTTTAAAATTTCTGATGCTTTTAAACACTCACTTGATCAAGATGACACTTGTTATTTCATTAATTCTATGGATTGTGTTATTTCTAATTATATGCAAACAGTTATCTCTCAAGATCCGTTAGAGTATTATCTTATTCAAGGTGAGGAGACAAGTAAAAAGGAAGGTGTGAGAAGTGATCAAGCAGCCTATCTAGAAGCTAATGAACCAATAATAAGGGAGAAAGCTTTTGAAGAGATTGATAGGAGTCAGGAGTACAAATTAAAATCATCCATTAAAGACCCACCTATGTTAGAGTTGAAGAAATGGCCTGAGCATTTAGAGTATGCATTCTTGGGAAAAGATTCAAAGCTCCCAGTGATTATAGCATATGATATGAAAGAGGAGCAAAAAGAGAAACTTTTTACTATACTTAGGGAACACAACAGGGCAATTGCTTGAAAGCTCTCAGACATAAGAGGAATTAGTCCCTCTTTCTGCACACATAAGATTCTCATGGAGATGACTTTAAACTAGTTATCCAACCATAAAAGAGACTAAATCCTAACATAAAAGAAGTCATAAAAGCTGAGGTAATTAAATTACTTGATGCAGGAGTGATTTACCCTATTTCTGACTGTTCGTGGATGAGCCTTGTGTAGGTAATACTAAAGAAAGGAGGAGTGACGGTTGTTCCTAACAAGAAAAATGAGTTGATTCCTACAAGAACCATCGTCGAGTGAAGAGTATGCATTGACTACCGAAAATTGAATGATGCCACAAGGAAAGATAATTTTCCTTTACCTTTCATAGATCAAATGCTTAAGTGACTATCAGGGCATATGTATTATTGCTTCCTAAATGGTCTATCTGGTTGCTTTCAAATTCCTATTACTCTAGAGGACCAAGAGAATTACACAACTATGGAGAATGAGTTACTTGTTGTAGTTATTGCATTTGATAAATTTAAATCATACTTGATATTATCTAAAGTCATTGTTTATACTGACCACTCTACTCTGCGTTATTTACTCATTAAGTCAAATCTAAAACCTAGATTAATTCGATGGATTTTACTGTTGCAAGAGTTTAATCCTGAAATCCGTGATAAAAAGAGTGCTGAAATCTAGCAGCTGACCATCTATCGCGTTTAGAGAATCCGAATTTAGAAAAGCTTGATGAAATCGAGATTAATGATTAATTTCTTGAGGAACATTTTGACAGTATTGAAGAGATAAGTGATTTAGATGTTCTGTGGTTTGTTGACATAGCAAATTTCTTGGTAGGTGAAGTTCTACCAAAGGGAATGTCTCATCATTAAAAGAGAAAGTTATTTTCAGATTTGAAGAATTACTTTTGGGAGGACCCCTACTTGATCAAAATTTATGCGAATCAAATTGTGAGGAGATGTGTCCTAACTTCGAAAGGATGGAAAATCTTATAGCATTACCTATTGGACCCGCTAGAGGGTTTTATAGTGCAAATAGGACAACCCAAAAAGTCTACAAATCAGTTTTTATTGGCTGACTATCTATAAGGATGCCTAAAAGTATGTAAAGCAATGTAATAATTGTCAACACTCAGGTAATATCTCTCATCATGATGAAATGCCTTAAAACTATATTTTAGTATGTGAAATATTTGATATTTGGGGTATTGACTTCATGGGCCCCTTCTCGACTTCATTTGAAAAGAAATACATCCTAATTGCTATAGATTATGTTTCTAAGTGGGTCGAAGCATAAGCTTTACCCATGAATAATGCTAGGGTTGTGGTTAAGTTCCTTAAGAAGCTTTTCTTGCTTTTTGGTGCACCTAGAGCAATAATAAGAGATAGGGGTACTCATTTTTGTAATTTGCAATTCGTAAAGGTGCGTAAAAAGTATGGTATTACACATAGGGTTGCAACCCCATATCACCCTCAAATAAGCTGTCAAGTTGAGGTAGCTAATAAGGATCTCAAATGGATTCTGAAAAAAATGGTTACACAATCTAGGAATGATTGGTCCCTTAAGTTAGATGATGCTCTTTGGGCTTATAGAACACCTATTGGTGAGCATAAAGCATATTGGGCTATAAACTTCTTAATTTTAATCTTGACCTTGTAGGTGAGAAGCAAAAACATCAAGTAAATGAACTCAAGGAATGACGATTAATGACATATGAGAACTCCAAATTGAATAATGAAAGGGTGAAGAAGTATCATGACAAGAGGATTCATCAATCCAAACAGTTCAATGAAGGAGATCAAGTACTTCTTTATAAATCTTGCCTTAAATTATTCTTGGGTAAGCTCAAATCTAGATGTTCCAAATCGTTCACTGTCAAACAAATTTTTTCTTACGGCACAGTCGAGGTAACTCATCCTGAAAAAGGCACATTTAAAGTAAGCGGTCATCATTTGAAGATCTATCTTGGAGGTGAATTCAATGAGAAAATAGTTTATGAGAAGTTAGACCTTCTTAATTTTGAGTAAATTGCACAAAGCTCAATAAAAATAAAACCAGAATATGTGCGGTTAGGACCACACATGTTGGCCCGTACATTAAAAAAAAAATGTATTATTTGATAATTTTATTTATTTATTTTTTTTTTACTTTCTTCAGATATATATATATATATATATATATATATATATATATATATATATATATATATATATATATTTAATAATCATAATAAATAAATAAATAAAACACAATCCTCCTATTTTGTACACTTCTCCTCAAATCTAGAGTCCTCCATTCCCAATTTACTACCCACCATCTCCACCATCTACCCCTTGAGATTCCAGGGAAGGCTCCTAATTTCTTGTTTTTTTTCTTTTTGTTTTTTTAGTGTGTTATTTATTTGTTTTGTCATGCTGAAAACTTCTCGTCCACATTGAGGACAATGTATCTTAAGTGTGGGGGAGAGTTTGTATTGTTTGATAATTTTTGTTTTATTTGTTTTTTTTCTTTTTCCTATTTTGTTTTGCGTTCTTCATTTATATATTTTATTTTTATTTGTTTTTTCTTTTTTCTATTTTGTTCTACGTTCTTCATTTATATATATTAAATTTTTTTAATGTTTTTGTTGCCCCTAGGCACCAGGAAGGGGGGTTGAATTGATGTATAAAACAAATTAAAAGTAAGCGATAGAAAAGAGTAGAAAATGAGACACACGATTTATAGTGGTTCGAGTATAATCAACCCTACATCCACTCCCCAATTCTCTACAATTGGGTGTTCCACTAACTCAGAATGGTGTTTCTAAGCTCATACCTAACTTTTACACTTTGTATTTTCAAGGCTCACATAATAACCTTTACACTATGTATTTTTAAGGCTCACACAACAACCGCTCTTTAAGTGTTTTCACAAGCTCACTCTATAACCTTTCTTATAATTGGTGTTTAATGCTCACACCTAACACTTACAATCTCATAAAGAAGAGAAGAAATTGAGTAGCAAAAGATTGAGAGCTTTAACACAAGTAATGAATTCTCTAACTATCTCATTTATCACTGTTTGGTGGAGTATTTATACCCTATACCCACCAAAGAGATGTTAGTCTTTAAAGCTCAATAAATCTTTAAGATATGTTAGGCAGATTTTGCATTAATTGCCTGTCAGGCAGGAGTCGCAGTCGCTACATCTCATTCGCAGTTGCAAAATCCAAATTTCCATACAGGAGTCACAAATTACAGCGAAAAAATCCATTTGTGTCTAACAGCTAGTCCACGTGGCAGCTCGTTATTGATCCATCAGGAAAATATAGTCGTTGTATTTTAACTGCCCATAAAAGTTATGGTCGCGATTCTTTTTTGTACAGGGTGTGACTAAGGACGCGAATTCTTCTATTTGAAAGATAATCTTCTTCTTCTTGAATCGCAGTTACTACCCAAAATGTCATCCTCGTAAATTTTGTTCTCCAACAGATACCTGGGACACTTGGCATGCTATGATTGTGGATTGGCTTCCCTCTTTAATCACTTTGAAAGTCGCAGTCGCGATGAGGTGTGACACAAACTGCGAATTCGTCTGTGACTTTGGCACTCCTATCTTTAGATAAATCACGGCAGCGATGATGCCCGTGAATCCCTCTAGCCTAGTTTCACCCTTTCTTTGAACTAGATCGTGGTCGCAAATAATAGACCTCTGACTGCGAATTTGGATGAACTTTACCTTCTTGAAGATTATGCAATCATTCTAACTTTTAATTGAAAAACTAACTTAATTCTACAAAACAACACTCAATTGAAACATTAGACACAATCAATCACCTTTTTCAAGATCAAAAGAGGTTCAAGACTTATGGTTAACCACCCTAGTTCAACAATCTCTCCCTTTTTATTTTGACAACCTAGATTGATCCTAAGGGAAAATAATGCAGAAATGTGAAGTTGGAGTGATAAATAGTTCAAATGTATACTCAGAAATTTTTAAAAAAATTTATAAGTAAGACTTTAAGACCAAAATTCTAAGTACGATGCTCTTATGCTTCTATGTCCTTATGATCCTATGCTCCCCCCCTTAACTAATGCTATTATTTTTCTTGCCCTCTTTGATTTTCCCCATTTGATTGATTCTAAATACTATCTCTCCTGCTTTGGCAAGATCAAAAAGAGGGTAGAAGGGAAAAAGATCAATTGCATAAGTAAGTAACTAAACATAGGGAGCAAATGCATAAACAAATGAAGTAAAGTAAGCACATAACATAGAATTTCATCAAAGAAACAAGTTTATATATATATATATATATA
>CATIWR010284198.1:0-27995 GCA_949677035.1 Omphalea diandra
AAAACAAAGCTATTGCATTTGCACTTGCATAGTTAATTGTTATACTTGCAATGTATCTTAATGATATTTAATTATGGATTATGCCATGAGAATTTGATTATTGTTTTTATTCACTGAGTCGCGACTCACCAAATCGCAAAATTTTTTTCAGATACTGAAGAATAGGAATTGGACACTTTCGTGCTTTCAGTTGTACATTGAGACATATGGACCACAGGTCGTCGGCTGAATCCAAAGTCTCTCTCTCCTTGTGTCATATACATATATGTACATCAAATAACTGTTTGATTGTATGTAGGATGGATAAAACCTTTATGCATATGTATTTTGAACATTAATAATATGAGTTATGTAAATGAATATGGTTGTTACAGCCAAGCCCCAAATCCTAGACAACAGAAGATTCTAGAACCCTATCTTTAATAAAGTACATTATTGTACAACTAACCAAATGAGTTGTACAGCTAATCATTTGATTGTATAGATCATTAGAAAACTCTAAATTCCATGTCTATTATGGGATGTGAATGCCATGCAACCATATCCATTCAAAACTCTAGTGCACCCTTTTTCCTCTATAAATGCCACACCATTTGGACAGAAAGAGAAGACTTAGATAACCCTAGGGAAACTCTACCAAATTCTCTCCATAAACACCTTTAACATACAAAAACCTTAACCCCAATTCATCTCCACTAAGAACCAAGGTGGATAAGATTTCTACTTTTCACTTTTGAATATTTCTATTGCATTTTGGAGGATATAATCAAAATATTATGCCTCTGAGGGTAAGATAATATTTAGGAGCATCTAAGGGCCTCTCTTCCCTTCTTCTTCTTTCCCCTTCTCTTTTTTTTCTTTTTTTCATAAAACCTAGTCTTAGTAGGTTGTACAAACTTTATATAATCTATATAAACTTCATATCGCCAACATTATAGGTTATATAGACCACTGGTTGGTTTGTACAGTCCACTTTGACTGTAGATAAGTTGCAAAATTCATCTTTTTCCTTACTCAGATTTTCTCACTTCTAAGCTCTCTTCTATGATATTTAGGAGTTTTATTGGCAAAATAAGGGTAATTTGTATGACCAGAGACCACTATTCACTTAAATGATGGAATGGTGATCAAGTTTAAGGCTTATTTAATGTTTTTGTTCATGTTTTAAAACATTATATTGGCTTAACTTATGCTTCATTGAATACTTAAGTTTCTATTTTTATTCCATTTTGATTATGATCAATTGAGGAATTTGTTATTCATAGGACCTTGAGTGCTTTTTTATGGTTATTGTTATCTTTGATCAAATCTTTAAGCTCACAACTCAATGTGCATTTTGGCCTTATGTTTACTCCTCATTGATAAGTATCCTAACCCTGAAAATGGTTAGGTATCCTATGGATGCTAAGCTCTTTTGGAGCATAACATGGAGGAGGGTTCAATATCCCTAGGATCTCATGTGTCATGATTCTTATCTTAGGCAGATCCTTCGAATTGCACTTAGAGTCCATGTCATGTTCATGATTTTCATGTTTCATGATTCATATATTTTTCATCATGCATTGTATTAATGTTGAAATGTGGCTCACATTATGTTGGAATGTTTATAATTAAGGACTTAGAAACATGCTTAGGTTCCTTGACTTGGTGACATGGTAAGATGTTTATGCAACATTTATTTTTCTTTATTTTGGTGTTGTTATTCTAATGATGGCTACTAATTTGTAGGTTTTTCTGAATGTAGGTGTTTATTTTAAATTAGATGGTGATCTTGATAATCAATATCTAAAACATTTATACATTATATGAATGGTGGGTATGCATGACTACCCCTTTGTCATGTTGCATAATCTCTTTCTCCTTGCAATTGATTATGTGAATGGTGGATATGCATGGCCTTCCTTAACCACAAACATGACCCCCATCCCCTTTTGATGTTGATTATGAGGATGCTTTATATTGATTGATTGAATTGCACTAGAAACATGCTTAGGGGTTTTAACTAGATTAATTAACAATGTGGTTAAAGTGGTAAAAAGTGAACCAAAGATGCTCGAAGGTCGAATCCCACTATCTGAGTGATTTATGGGTGCCTAATTCATAATTTTTGAACCCAATCTCTGATGGGGTAAAGACGAATTGGATCTTCTAATTGACTTACCTAGGTTCAAATTTTTCCTTACTCGGATTCTTGTCCTAACTAAAGTCGGGTGGCAATTTCACATCTTTTAGGAATGATATCAATATATTATCCCACCTTGGTCCCCATTGACCACCCTTTAGATAAAATGCTTTAAATTTGCATGAGGCCTAAAGGACACCCCATTGATCCAATCACGTGCCACTTTTTGGAGTTCTTATCAATGTAAAATCATCATCCTCTTGACTTTTTATTGGTCGAAAGTGATAGAGTTGCAAGCAAAATTTCACTTGTTCGAGCGAAAATGTTGAGGGCTCTCACAGGCAGGTGCAAATATGGCACATCCAAATAAGGTAGCTCCCAATAAGGCAGGTTTGAAACTTTTATGATGCATTCCTCCTTTTAAATGAGATCTCCTTAATGGTTCCCTTCATTTTTTGTTGCTTTAAGATTGCCCCTAATTTGGTTCATATCAAATACCAACATGATGGTCATGTGGAGTCACATAATGACGACTTAGATTATTAGGTTTTCTTTATCATATTTATGTATCTTATAAGTACAATGCTATAGTAAATATAATACAATTTATTTCAATTTTTAAATTAAATATTTTTTATATTATTTTTCTTTCTACACTAATTTTTCGTAAAATATAATAATCCATAAAAATATAAAAATTTAATATATAATAAACTAAATAAAATTATAGCTATGGAATAGTGACGGAATAGCGATAAAATCATAACCAAAAGTAATCAAATTGGCAACAAATTAATGAGAGTTGTTAGATATAGCTACGAATTTCCAATGGCAAATCCATAGCTATAACCAACAATGAATTTTTAACAATGACAAATTTGCCAGTAATTCATCATTAGGATAAGCGTCGGATTGCAAAATCCTTCACTAGCCCTTAGCAACCACCATCCTAGCAACGGACATTGATAAGGGCTGCTAGCAATAGAATTAGCTAAGTTACTGATAGAAAATTTTGTTGCTAATCCAACAAATTTTTGTAGTGTGTGTGTGTGTGTCTATATATATATATATATATATATATATATATATATATAGTAACCCATCAAATTTATGATATAAAAATTGAAAATCGAATTAAAATTAAAATTTTATTAAAGTGAAAACTAAAATCAAGACCGTGAGACCAATTAAACAATTTTTTCAATTCAATTTCAACAAATTTTGAATCGTTTTTAATTTACTTGACAGGATAATCGTCACTTGCACTCTTGAAGAATTTGCTATTCTTTCCCATTAGTATACTATCTTTATCCTTAATGATTATTGACTTTAAAATTAAGAATTTTTAAATATATTTTATGCACGTATATTTTCAATATTTGTTCAAAATATAGAATGTATAAAAATTTTTCTATATATATATTCTATATGATTTTGTTCCAAAGATCATAAAGCAGCCTTAAACATGCATGAACCAAAACAATTTCCATGTCATATTAAAACAATGGAAGCATTCTCCATGTTTGATCACAACAAGTGAAATAACCCCATGCAAAATGTAAAACTTTTCCTCATAAGAAAAGCTAAAGCAATTCAAACAACGTTAAGAAAACGATTTTCCTTATTCAATTGAAGTAAAGTCAATTATCTAAATAATATCTAATTATAATTTTTACTTATATTAACTTTTAAATATTTAAATTGTTAATTTGAATTCTATAGTATTTAAAATACTGGAATTATTGAATACTACTTCTCCTATTTAAAAATGAATTTATCTATTATTAACCTCTTATTTATCTAACTAATCTTCAAATCAAGGATATTTTAGTTGATTCAAAAGTTTTATTCTCTATCCATTATATTTATATATATATATATATATATATATATATATATATATATATATATATATATGATCATTGAAGTTTTTAAAAATAAATAATTATTAAGCATGCATTAAATATGTTTTAAAAAAAAAATATGTAGTGAACATTGATTATTAATGTTGCATTGATTCATTAAAAATAATAAAATAATATATTAGTAGTAAATAATAATAGCAACATTTTTAATAAATAAACTTAAAGAATATAATTTTTATTTATAAAAATAGAATTTGTTAATAAAAATTCGAAATTACGTACTTTTTTGATCCGCCAGTGAGTATAATATTTAATTAAACACTCCCATTTGTATACTTTTACAAATTGAAAAGAGTAAAAACCCTAAAAAATAAAAGAAATACCCTTAAACGAATGCATGCCCAACTTGAACTCAAACTCAAGTGGAAGGCAATGCTAGCTAGCTTGACAAGGACAATGCTCTCGCGTTTCAAAAAATTTGTCAAAATTTTTCTTGGAAGCAGCACGCCATTAGAATAAATGCGCAGTCCCAACGACCAAAAATTCTTATGGACCAGTGGAAAATACAGCCCCTGTAGTCAATCAGGTTGATCAGTATTAGGAACTCAATTGCAGATGTTATGTAGCGATAGAAAAGTATAATTAAAATCAAAACAATAGATTCTTCCATTAAAAAATTTGGAAATCAGAGCACATATTCGCAGCCACAGCCAGGCTGGCAACATATACTTTTGCACTAACAGAAGGCGCCCACGAGCCATATTTACATGGCAGGGAATTGTCGCCTTTTGTGGGGTCCAGTGCCAATGAAACAATCTGCCCCTTTGCCTGGGGTCCAATTTGTTGGACCCTCTTGTCTTTGATAATATAGCCAACAGCAACAATGGCTATATTATATGACCCAACAACTAATGCTCTGAGATTTTTTTAGTGACTATTATTGTGTATTGTTTTTTTTCGTAAATCTGTTCATATATGGTAATAATCGGCTATTATTGCAACACAAGAAGTAGTTCTATCTAGTTATGCCACGCTTACGTATGGAGATGTTAACTAGATGTTCCCTAAAGAAAGTGAGAGAGATAGATTGCTATGAACAAAATCATGTTGATTTCCCATTTCTTATAACCAAGAATAACAAAATCATGTTGATTTCCCATTTTTTATAACCAAGAAAAAAAAAAAGCATGTTAAATATAATGTGTATAATTTTATCTAACTCAAACAAGCTCAAATTTTATGATGTAAATAGAATAAATCTTATGATTTTTAGTTGATATTCTGTTATAATAACAAGTTTTTTTTTTTTTTTTTTTTTTGCTGTGGTATATTTTACATTCTTAATTATTTTTGCAATATCTATTAAATATGTTATGAAAATCTAGAATGAGTTTATGTACGTGAGAGTTAAATGTTAATGATCATGATATATGATATGTTAATGAGATTGTGTAAAAGGATTATACATTAATGACTATGATATATAATGAAAGAGAGATTAGAATGATATGAGTTTAAGAATGAACATCTTAATTTTAAGGGCAGTTTTATAGGAGCTATTTTATATATAATTTATGATGTGAAAGAAAAGAAAAAATTAAGAAAAGGCAAAAGAAAAGAAATATCATATTTAAAGAAAATGTATTGAGATAACTCCATTAGTTTGTTGCTTAAAATTCAAGGTGATATTAATATAAATTTAAGGTTTTAACATCAGAGTGACAGAATGAAAGGCATAATGACCTTCTTAGGAGTTAAATTAGACTTGTTACGGGTTCTAGAAATTTTAAGTCTTTCATTTATAATGCAATGTCTATAAAAAAAATTATTTTTATGAATAGAGTATTAATATAAAATTAATCTTTAATGCTATTAATAATGATATATTGGTTAGGTTTTGAAATTATGATTCTATTTTTACTATAATTTTTTAAAAAATTTTATGTCTTTATAAAAAATTTCATCAGATTTAGTGTCACATCACGATATAGATGAAATTCATATAATATGTTTAAATAAATACGAGAGATGATTTCTAATAATATATAATTATGTATTATTAAATAATTAATTTCAAATCATCAAAACTTGAAAACAATAAATAAACACTCTTATAAAAAAGATAAAATAACAAATCTAAACAAAAACTCTAAAAAAACAAAACAAACTAAAACAAATAAAATATGATAAAATGACTTATTTTATTAGAGAAGATAAATTAAAAAAATGAGTTTATTACTGATAAAATATATCGACAATAGTATTAAAATATTAAAAAAGAAAAATTATTAGGAGAAAAAAAAAGTTCAGTATTTTTTTTTCTTGTACATTGCATTAGGTAAGATTAGTCTCTCGTCATTTCAACTTTTAGACACGGAATTTTCTTTCTTTTTTTTTTTTTTTTAATGCTGAATGAGAATATTCACCAAAAGCCCTTGGAGCATTTTAGACACGGAATTTAAACATCTCACATAAAAATTACATTTAAAAAAAAAAGGGACAAAAGAAAATGATGGTTCATGGATGGCTACCCTTCAATAGCCACCTTCTCCTAATGATGTATAGATTTTGTTGTTCTGTGATAAGAGAGTAATTTGTATTGTGTTTGGCTTGTAGTTTTAATCTTTTTTTAAAAAAAAAAAATATTTTGATAAGAGTACTCCCAAATAAATCTTTCCTTAAGCTATAATAAAGATGTAACACATTCAAACATATTTGTTAAAAAATATATGGTTGTATTAACCATGCTAATGAAAGTAGTCATATATTAACTTAAGTTTCTCTCTTAGCTTTAAATTCTAAAGTTGCCAATTTAAATTTGTCATATTAATTCAAACTTATAATGACAGTCCAATCAAGTGCTCTTATATAACAAAATTGTTTTTCATACAATTTTAGCCGCTAATAAAAGGAGGTACCATGTATATCTTACCAATAATTGCCTTCTAATTTCTACACTAAAAAACTTTTTAATCTAACCACGCCCCTCAAGTTGCAAATATTCTAAAATAATACCCATGTTGATAATAAATGATACCCACTAAAGACAAAAGAATTTGATAGAAAATTCAGAAATGAAATCACTATATTAATTATGCAAAGAAGAAAACCATAACCATTAAAAAGATTTTCCAATAAGAATTAGTCGTTGATCGATCGACGTTGATGTCACCATCACTAGTAGCTTATTTTATCTGATGTGAACCTGGAGGAGCAAGTAGGCATTTTTCTCTTCCTAGCTTTTATTTTGGACCGTCAATACCTAACCTCTTAAGCCACCAACTGGATATTTATTTTTCAATTTATTTTGTCATATGTGGAGTTTATTTTATTTGATCATCAGATATAAAATGGCAGGGCAAATGGAAACGTGATGAGTTGTTAAAATATAATTCTCTCTATATTTTACAATATCTGTCATTTTAGAGTTGTACATTTATATTAAAAATAATTAATTAAAATAATTTTAATTAATATTAACTAATATATTTTTAATTGTTTTCAACTAAAACTGTACACTAATATGAATAAGAAAACATTTAATTAGGAGAGGGAGAGGAAGAGGAAATGATGAGGATAACTTTGAAAAATAAACAATTAATATTACATTGATAATGTAAAATGACAATTTAATTAAAATAATTTTTTTTTCTTAAAACGACATATATTTTGAAATAGAGAGAATAATAAAATGTTAAAACAACCACTTAGAAAAAGAAAAATGCTAAAAATGGAATCAAAGATCGGATTGTATTTTATTAATGATTATACAATCCACAAGATATATTATTACTTCTCCTGTTTTTTAGAAAAAAAAATAGTTTGTTTTAACGTAATTATCATTTTCAAACATTAATGTATCATTAATTGATCTTTTTCAAATTTAAATTAATCATCAACTCTCTCTTTTTTAATTAATTATTCTTTTATTAGTGTTAGTGGTATAGTTTTAGTTGAAAACAATTAAGAATATATTAATTGATATTAATTAAAATTATTTCTAATAATTATTTTTTAATTTAAATACACAGTTTTAAAAAGATAATTATTTTAAAATGGTGGAAAATATATTTACTGTTATTTTAAGTCTATATATCTATATTATTTTAATATTAATAATAACCACTTATCTTAATAACTCTATAATTTTATTTTATTCTTTAATTTTTCATGCAATCCACTTAATGGTTAATTTGGATGACAGAATTGAAAATTAAAATACATCATTTTAATTCTAATTTTAATTATATTAGAATTGGAAATAGGTTGAAATTCTAATTTTAGTATTATAATTATGAATATTTTATTAAGTTATATTCCTAGGGTTTAGGCCCAGAATTTAAAAATTAGGTTGAGATTAGTATTTTAAAATTTATGAAATTAGTATAGAATCAAAATTTTAATTTTTAGTGGAAATTTATGATATTAGTATAGAATCAAAATTGTAATTTTTAGTGGGCTAACAAACACTATAAATAAATTTCAATAATCAAATTCCAATTCTGGTTCAATTCTAAGAACCAAATGGAATACCAATTACTTTAACCACTCAATAAAAGATATTTTTTCATCTTTATATAACTCTAGAAGATTCACCATCAGTTTATTTTTTTTATGAAATCTGCGGAATCAAAAAAAATTAATATTTTTAAAATTAGTTCGATAATTAAATTGATTAGTTGATTAATTTTCTTTTTAGTTGATTCAATTAATTCAATTATTTTAATTTAATATGATATTTTTAAAAATATATATAAATAATATTTAAAAATATGATAAAATAATAAAAATATTTTTAATATTTAAATTTGGATTGTAATAAAACAATTGTAATTTTTTTATTAATACATACAAATACACACATGTTTAGAGATGAAGAAATATGTTTAGAGATGAAGAAATTGTAATAAAATATGTTTTTCAAGGAATAGTTACTTAGATGTTGCTCAGGGATACTGCCAAATACTAATGCACCCAAAAGATGAAGAAAAAATTGCATGTGTTAGAGATCAATCAGCCTACTACTACACAAAAGATGCTCTTCAAATTGAAGAATATAGGAGCAACTTACCAAAGGTTCATGAACTTCATGTTTAGAGACCAAAGTGGTAATAATGTAGAAGAATACATAGATGATATTATTGTCAAAAGCAAAAATGATGAATCCCATGCAGATGATTTGTGAGAAATTTTTAATGTTTAAAACAAGTACAACATAAAGCTAAACCTAGCAAAATGCACATTTAGAGTGAAAGTAGGCAAGTTTTTAGGATTCATGATTTCAAAGCGAGTCATTGAAGTGAACCTTAAGAAGATCCAAGTCATTCTTGATATGAGACGCCCAAAGACTATCAATGAAGTTCAGAAGTAGAATGAAAGGATTACTACCTTAGGATGGTTCATATCTTCTTGGGCTAAAAGATGTCTTCTAATCTATAGAAGCCCAAAGGATGTTAAGCACTTTAAATGGTCAGAGGATTGTCTTACTGCATTTGAATAACTCAAAGTGTTCCTTACATCCCCACCTCTTATGAGTCTATCTAAAGTAAGAGAAACATTGTAACATCCTTATCCTCATTCATTAGCATTCTTACATGAACACATTCATTTCATAAATGATTTGCAATCACACATAAATATATGTTTTAGGATAAATGATCATTTAGATATGTAAATTTGATAAGCACGATGATGATACTTGTACCATTATATTTAGGGCACTTGAGCATAGATGTAAGGATTGCATATTTGCATGGTAAATTATCACATATTGTGTGCATGTAATAATATCATAAATAATGGTGTTTTAGAGTTTATGTAAAAATGTAATGAACATATAGGGAATAAGAAATGGATGAAGGTGATGAAGGAGTGAAGAAGAGGGACTACAAGAGGAAAGTTGAACTTTCAACCAATGGTAGTGAGCCACCATGATTTTTTCCTATTAGTGTAGGTATAAAAATTAAATTTCTCTTCCTTTAGGATTAGAGAGATAAAAATATGGGAGGCAACAAAAGAAAGAGAGAGCTAAGAAAGAAAGGAAGAAAGGAAGGAAAGAAAGAAGGAGGAGGAGGAGGAAAAAGAAAAAGAAAGAGAAGGAGAAGGAGAAGGAGAAAAAGAAAAAAAAAAAAAGAAAAAGAAGGAGAAGAAGAAGAAGAAGGAAATGAGGAGAATAAGAAGAAAAATGAGGAGGATGAGGAAGAGAAGGAGAAGAAGAAGGAGGAGGAGAAAAAGAAGAAGAAGAAGAAGAAGCAGCTTAAATACTTAACCCCACTTGCATAAAACATAATAATAGTTATATACCATGCATGCAAACTCATAAGTTTAAATAGTTGATCCACCTGTATAAAACATAACAATAGTTGCATACCATACGTGCAAACTCATAAGCTTAAATACTTGACCTACTTACATAGAACATAACAACAGTTGCATACCATGTATGCAAACTCATTTTGAAATTTTATAATGATAAATATATCAAATGTTAGAATCTTAATACATTGAGAAAGCCCAAGAGAGAGGTTCAAACCTATCATAGAGGTTGGTTACATCAGAAGTTAGCAAAAGCCACAATTGAATTCTAATGTGTATGTGTAATGATTTTATGATATATTTGTATTCTACTGTGTATAGGTGATTGAATTGTGACATTTTACATATGAGTACAAGTCAAGTGAGAATTATATGATCTTAATAATTACTTAGTATACCATTATGAATAAACACTTGCAATGGAACTAAAAGGATGTTGTCATTGGCTTATCAAAAACTTGCAAATCACTTGAAAAATAGGCCAATATGTCCTATCATGGCACATGTTATTGATCAAATGAATCACATGTTATATGTTGGCTAGCAAAATCAAATGTCACTTGAATCATTTGAATTCCCAAAAGCAGTGTTTACCTTACAAGGTCACAATAAAATCAAATAATTTGTTACATTTGCACTTGCATAAGTTAATACATGTACTTATAATCTATCTTAATAATTGATTATTGATTATGTCATTAGAATATTATTTTTATTTTATTGACTGAGTCGCGACTCACCAAATCATGATTGTTTTTCAAGTAGTGAAGTATAAGGTTTGGGCACTTTAGAGCATAAAGTATTGCATATAGACATATGGAGCACATGTCATCAACTGGATTTCCACTCTCTCTCTATCCTTGTGTCATGCACATATACTTAATTAGGAATCAATTTGTGGTTGCCAACATTAAATAGGTTAACGTATGTGTATATTAAACATCTATTGGGTTATGTATGAATGATAAGTTAACCTTTATGCATATGAATTTTTGGATGTGAAAACCCTGTTTAATAAATGTAAATGAATGTTACAAACACTCTACATGTACTTCGTAACAGGAGAAGAAACATTAGCCTTAGTTCTGGTTTGAGAACCAATGTCAAACAACATCCCATCTATCATACTAGCAGAGTCCTCCGTGGGGCTAAAACAAGATATCCTAAATTAGAAAAGCTAGTCATGGCATTAGTGACTTCAGTAGGGAAGTTGAGACCTTATTTTCAAGTACATACCATAGTGGTGTAAACAGATCAATTGCTGAGGAAAGCCCTACAAAAGCTATATACTTCAAGGCAACTAGTGCATTAAGGCATCTAACTCAGTGAACATGATATCATGTATCAACCCTGAATGACCTTAAAGGCCCAATGTTTGGCTGACTTTATCATGGAGATGACAATGATGAACAGGTTATACTTGTACCAAAAGAAGCATAGACTTTGTACATGATGGAGCATTAAATAAGCACAAAATAGGAGCAAGAGTCATCCTCCAAAGCCCTGGTAAACTTAAAATTATATATGCAGTTGCTCTAAAGTTCAATGTTACTACCAATGTTGCAGAATACAAAGGCCTAATCATCGAGCTAAACTTAGCCCTCAAAGTAAAAACAGAAGAACTGTAGGTGTTTAGCAACTCCATTTTGATTATCAATCGAATCATCGGAGATTTTCAAACCAAAGATGATAACTTGGCAAAGTATCTGAAGCGATGTCAACACTCATTCAACTAACTCACTCGGTAGGGAGGAACGTGGAATATTACTCGAATATTAAGCGAAGAGAATGTGGAAGCAGATAACATTGCTAAGGCAGTTGCAAAGCAAGGAGAGATGTTTCATAATCTACCCATTTAGGAAGAATGACAACAACCCATCATAATCGAATAGGAGATTTTTAGTATATCAAAGCTAGACAAGTGGATGAAGCCAATCATCCAATATCTAAACAAAGGAGAGCTGCCAGAAGACCAAATGGAAGCGATAATAATACAAAAAAGTATGCAAAATACTCATATCAAGATGGAATGTTCTACTAAATATCAAACACACACCTTTGGACAAAGTGTGTCTCAAAAAAAGAAGGCAACTATGTTCTCTAAGAGATTTATGAAGAGATTTGTGGTACCCATAAAGGATCATACACCCTAGCTCATAAAGCTCTACTTTAGGGGTTTTATTGGCCAACAATCAAGAAAGATGTCGAACAATTGGTACGTACATATGACAAATGTCAAAAACATGATAGAATTTCTAGAGTCTTGGTAGTTCAACAAACCAACATTTTCAACCCCTAGTCATTCGCCATTTGGGGAATGGACATCCTTAGACCTTTCTCCCAAGCAACAGGATAAAAAAAAGTTCATCATTGTTGCTATTATTTTTACTTTACCAAATGGATAGAGGCTGAAGTAGTGGCCACTATCATGGCAAAAAAGGTAGAAATTTTCTCTTGGAAAAAAGTCATTTGCAGGTTCGGCATCCACAAGACTCTCATGACAGACAATGACAATTAGTTTGACTATGATAACTTTAGGTAGTTCTATAAAAACCTCAACATTAACCTCAAGTTCACTTTAATTTCCCATCTCCAAACAAATAGACAAACAAAAGTCACCAACATAATGATCCTCAATGATTTAAAGAAAAGACTTGATCAAGCCAAAGAAGAATGGGTTGAACAACTAACTTAGGTTCTCTAGACATACCAAATGACACAAAAATAACCCATAAAGAGTTACCTTTCAGTGTAACTTATGGCATGGAAGCAATAGTCTTAGTAGAAATTGGCATGAATTGCCCAATAATACAAACACTTTGACCCAAATGTTAACGACAAAGGGATTAGCTTACACATTGACTTACTTGATGAATGTAGAGAATAAGTATCCATTAGAACAACAACCTACAAGTCAAAAGTAGCTTCATATCACAACAAAATGGTTTGCTAAAAGATCCTTTTAGATAAGAGATCTTATACTTACAAAAGTTGAAATAGACAAAGGAGATGTTAGGATAGGAAAGCTTGAAGCTAACTAGGAAGAACCAATCCTACTCCAAAGTGTGACAGGAAATAGAGCCTACCAGTCAGCAACACTAGGGGGATAATCAATCCCAAGATTCTAGAATGTTGACAACCTTTATAAATATTATCAATAAAAGAGGAATTTCAGTATATACAGTCTACAAAGTATTCGACACTCTAAAAGGCCATATTATTTTTTATCTTAACAAATGTATGGGTTTGGTTTACCTAAAAAACCTTAAAATTTTATTAAGTATAATGGTTTGGCCAACCTTAAAGGCCATAAATAAAAAATATATGTTTGGCTCTCCCCTGAAAAGTTATATTACTCTTTATCTAGATAAGTACATGGGTTTAGTTCCTCCCCAAAAACCATAAAATTTTACTAAATATACGGTTTGACCAACCTTGCAGGTCATAAAAAAAATAACAACAACAACAACAACATGGGTCTGACTCTCCCTAAAAGCCATAAAATTTTTACTAAGTATAAGGATTGCCTAACTCATAAATGTTAAGTGATCCTCAGATTTTCATCCTCTTCAAAGATAAGGTATGAAGAACAAATAACAATGTTAAAAGCAAAAGTCAGGCTAAAAATTTCCAAGAAAGAAATATCAGTTCTGTTAGTATTATTGAAGATTTCACAAAAGGACCTTACACGAAGTTCAATCTATAGAAAGTCCTTAAACTATTCCAAGTCCTTTTACTTAGTCATTTTAAATTTCAAAAAACATTGCAAGTTAAAATTCATATATTTGATCATTAGTTTACTTAAAGTGTTTTACTTATTCAGACATATTTTATCTTAGAAAAACTGGGAATGTGAAATGAGAAGAACATAGTATTTATTACAAAAATGGTTGTTACAAAAACCCCATAGTATAAGATACAATAAGAGGGAAAACTATTCTAAGTACAGGGGGGATCTGCCACAACTATTGTCTCTACAGGGCCTTCGGGTGGAGGGTCTTCAATACTTAATTTTTCCTTAGTAGCAAGAGAACCCTCCGAGTCCACTACTTCCATAGGAGTCTCTGAAGTTGGGCTAACATTGTTACCTTAAACACCCTTTTTAGGAATGATGAGTGGAAAAGCTGGCTTTACCATCCTGAATAAGGATGCATCAAGTTCGCTACTAGAAGCTAATGCCCCCTCGGGTCCTAAAACCATCACCACCTTTACCATATGGGCTTTCTCTTTCAGCTAAAATTTAATTATGGGATATGAAGTATCAAAAGCTGATTTTCCACTGTTATCTCTTTTGACATGAGCAATGCAGACTTCATAAATTTTTTCTATGTCTATGCACTTTGACTTGGTGAGATCAAACCCTAGCTGATCTTACTCTAGAACCCTCTTTACAGTCTACCCATAGGCCATTAGAACTAAGAAAAGTAGGGACAATGTCTCTGCCTCCCTTGCCTTACCTGCAACTATAGGATCCTCTACGCAGCTATGCAGACCTCAAATAGCAGAACAAATAATCTCCAATTAGCTATCCTTTTTTGCTAGCTGGTCCTTTTTCTACTTCATCTCTACCTCCTTCAAAGCTAGGGCCTTCTCTAGCTTTGACACATTGAGTTTCTCGCCCTTCACCTCTTCGCAATAGTTGAGGTGAAGCCTGGCCATTTCTAATTTATGATCTTCTAAGAGCTTCATTATTCTAGCATGAGCCACCTATTTGGAAATGTAAAAGTTATATACAAATACAAGTAAAAGGGAAGGCAAAGAAAACCAAACTAAGCAACCACTTATAATGAAGAACTCTTTGGTGGTACGCTCCATTCTCTAGTTCTTCTTAAGCATATACAGGCTCCTGAACATGTACATAGTGCCAATGCACTCCAAGCCTTCAAAAGGAATGATTGAGCATTCCTACTTATCAGGCTAAAGATCAACAAAATCTAGAAACTTATCGCAAATAGCAAAGTTTTAGACAGTGCCATTAAGTTTGGTCTCTAACCATTTCTTAGGGTTCAAACACTCCTTCCCTAGGGCCTATAAGGCTTCAATTTTCTCTTAGTCCCCTTACTCAACTTTCGACCTTTTCTTCTCCACAACAAAAAGGTTCATCCTCTTCTTTCCTTGTTTGCCCTTTTCCATAACTTTCCTCTTGCTTTTATTTTTGGAAAGGGCAAGAGAGGGAGTTTTCTTAATAGAAGAGCGTCAAGGAAGTCTTCCTCAGCATCAAGGTCTAGGCAAACAGTCTTCAAAAACTTCAAAACTAGGATATTTAGTAGATAGTAGTAAAGTATAAAAGGCAAAAGCATAAGTTATATACCTTTGGTCTTATTCTTATTATAGTTTGGTCCATAAAGTTTAGCTTCCTTTTCGGACCCATCACCTCCTTCCAACTACCTATCAGGAAACTCGATAGCTTTGTTGTGATTTTAAACAAATTGTTGAATGAATTTCTCCCAAGAGGACTGAACCTTGAAACATTCACTAATAATAAAGGAAAAGCAAATTCCCATCATCTTTGCTTATAACGAGGGAAACGATAGAAGGTTTATCTACAAATATTTGGGGGAGGTTTACTAAATTAAGGAAATATTAGATGAAGAAAATTTTTTCTAATAAATCCTTTAGAGATGAAGGAAGAAAAAACATTGTTTTACTCCTCGCTTTAGAGTCAAGTCAACAAAGGGTTCACTACTTCTCTGGGTTACACTATACAAGTATTGGATGTGGGCAATGGTAAGATGAACGCCTTTTACTTCACATATTTTGATCAAATTGCTCAAAATTCTAATGGCAATCGAGTGAAGTTAGGTTAGTGAAATTGAATAAGAGACGAGGAAATTTAATAAAATAGGATGAAGGTGAAAACGTTACCCTACCTCTAATTGTTCCTTATACATAACCATAGTTTTTGCATCTATATGATCAGGAAACCTATATTCAGAAAGACAACACGATAATTTATACCTAACATGTATTTGGTATAGGGCCCAAAAGTGATCCAAATCCTTAACCTTAATGGAGCTTTGGTACTTCCTAAGCTTGGCCAAAGGTTGCTCAATAGTTTCACCCATAACTCTTAAGAAAAGAAGAAGAAAGAAAATGTGAGAAGCAAAAGAGAACTAACGTTAGAATATATGGGGGAAGAAAGTAGCCACAAGAATGGTAGAAGCGCTAAAGGAAAACAAGAAAGAAAAAAAATATTACCAGAAAATTCCAAAGGCAACATAAGTGAGGAAAAAGTGACAATACTTTATGAGGAGGATGGAAATATCTCAACAGCTGGGCCCCCATAAATGCTAGAACCTAATGGACACTTCAGGATTCCCAATCAATATGAAAGTCAAAGCAGTATGGTAGCTTAAAGGACAGAAGAAACGACATCATTTAAGTATGCGAACGTTACTAGGGCTAACTCAGCGTCCCCATTGAAGGAATTATCTAACATGAATGCCAGATAATAAGACCTTTTGGGAGGACTAGCGATAGTATTTGCCTAACTGAACACTATTAGTATGGACACATATCCTCAAAATGAGAGGTATTCGCCTTTAAAAGATTATATATCATAACTAAATGCTGAACAATGTTCAGAGAATTCACTAACAGACAAATATCAGCAAATTGCGATTACACTCACAATGTTCAGAGAACAAATAACAGTTACACAGTACATACTTTTCTGGGTATCTCAAAATAATAAGGACAAACCCAATAAATACTATTTTTGGTATATCTATGAAGAGTCTAGAAGTCTCAAAGGTATAAATAAACTAGAAGTCTCAAAGGTATAAATAATCTACTTCATGACTCAAGTACATTTTTGCTAGGATTTTATATTATTATTTATTGTCCAAGTTTTTTTTTAAATCTCTGTCTAGCTTTCATTCTCAAGCTCCCTAATATATATATATATATATATATATATATATATATATATCACAATTGGACTTTTTTTTTCCTCATAACAAGCATGTAAGAAAATGACATTGTCCCATTTTATAGTCTAAAAAATATTACTAAAAAAATGTAAAAAATATTAATTGAATATTTTTTAAAAAGAACATTTAAGAATTACAACTTACATTTAAAAAAAAATAAGGTTATTTTTTATGTTTCAGTAAATCTAATAAAATAATAACAACATTTCCTTTATATAAAAATGTTAATTTGACAAAAACAGTTAAACAGTTTAAATCTCATCAAAGCCTTAGCATAAACACTGATCAAATCAAATTAGACACTTCTCTACTTAACTTTTTTCTTCGTGCCATGATGAGAGGCAACTCCAAGGGTTGGTATGAAATCACGGTTCTATACAGAAATTTAAGAAGAGAGGTTGCGGTTAAAGCAAACACGTGGGCCCTAACGATGGTGATAACAGACCCACATGCCCGTGAAATGAGCCATGTTGGACTGCAAAGTTAGGGTTTCCCTTACCTTATGTCTCACCAACTGACCCGGATCTGATCCTGTAAACACTCAAAAACTATTAAAATTTTATTTTATATACAGGAAATTTATACTTTTATGAAATTTATATATAAATATATATTTTTACATTTGATATAAAAATTCATTTAAAATTTTCTTTTATTAAAATTTTGAATTATAATTAAACTAATTTTGATCAATAAAAATTTAAATCAATTTTATAGCGATAAAATTTGTCTTGTTACAATAAAAATATTTCCTAGTTAAAATATTTTTTACGCAATTCTTTCTCTTTTTTCTCTTTTCTTTTTTTTTTTCACTCTATTCTTTTTGTTTTTCTTTCTTTTTTATTTTTATATTTATAAAAATTAATATAGAGATATTTTTATAAAAATAAATATTTTATCAAATTATACACTTAAATTAAATATAAAATTATTTTATTTAAAATAAATTCTATTTTTTATAGTATATCAAATATAAAAATTAATTTATAATTAAATTTTATAAAATTTATTTATAAATAAAATAAAGTTTAAATTAAAATTAAACTAAATACTATTTAAATAAAAAATTCAAACTACTTCTGTCATGTCTTATAGTCCTAAAAAATTTTATCGAATCAGTCATGTACTATATACATTAACTAGCGGTATAATAATATTTAACTATTCAAAATTATGATTTTTTAAATATAAATATATTTATATGTTTTCAATTTGTTTTTAATACATATGTGTGTGCGCGCGCGCGCTTGTGTGTGTGTGTATATATATATATATATATATATATATATATATATATATATATATATATATATATATAATTAGGTTGGGAGATCATATAATATTTCTTATCATTCATAATTAATATTGAAAATAACAATAATTTTAATATAATTAAATTAATTGATTATAATTTATTATACAAATCATATTTTACTAAATTAATAACTACTAATATTTTATAAATGTAGCAAATAATTAACTTTGAAACAATTATAAAATCTTAAATCACAAACTAAAAAGTTTAAAACTAAATTGATAGAATTCATATTGATTTCAAACTAAATTAATAAATTCATATTGATTTCATGTTGTTGAAAGCAATTTTTCATATATTACTACAAATAATATAAGATAAATTTTATAATTTCACTTTATTTACTTTTTAAAAAATAACTTAATTATAGTGAAAAAATAAAAATTTTAAACGTTCAAAACCATAAAGAATTCATCCAATTCGATTATATTGACAAAAAAGATGTTAAATCCTATCAATTTAAACAAGCGTTCCAAGATTGTTAGAAAACAGAGAGAGAATTTACACCGATAACACTCTACCTCGAACTTAAAGTGTAAATCATCTAATTCAAAGCACTACCTAAAAGATGAATATTCTTTGCAATATCCACATGAATAGCTCTCCAAAAAGAAATGGCGTGATAGCACCAAAGTCATTTATATTTTGTCTTGCTAAAGCTCTTTTAGAAAAATCATAGTGTTAATATATTTTAACTGTTTAGATATATATGTCAATTATGTATTTTAAGAGATATAGATAACTATATATCCTATTTCATTTTGACTTATATATATATATATATATATATATATATATATATATATATACACACACACACACACACACATATACAATAAAAAATAATTTTGCTTTTGGGTTTGTTCTAATTGTGCAATCCTATAGATTCACATAACTTTGATCGTGGTGCAAAAACTATTTCTGGCTAGTAAATTATAGGTGTTTTTTAGTAAAATATTATGACTATCCAAGTTATATAAAAGTAATTAATCGGACCTAATTTATTTTACAAATAGTATTATAGATTAATTATTTAGATTTTATCTATTTCATAAAAATAATTTATTTAATAAAAATATTTTTTAAGAAAATATTTTTAAATGAAATATATATTTTTCTATCGATTAATTTTATTTTGATACATAAAATCATAAAAAAAAATGTAAGCTAATTTCATTATGATTCTAAGATATCTTACACATAAAATATTACTTTCATTAGATTTATAGAATTAAATCTAAATCTTTGAAATTATTAAAAACTATAATATTTATGGTTTAGTCTCGTGACAAATGAAAAAATCTTAAGATTTTACACACCAGAAATAACCATAATAATTATGTAATTGGTTGAAACCAATATAAAAAAGAAGAATGCCCCTCTATTATAATATGAGATGCCCAAAATAATTAATTCTTTTCATTTCAAAAAATACAAGAAAGAAAAGCTTAATTAGAAATAAAATTTACCTTTTTGTCTTTTTCTTTAAACAAAAAAATTTTTTTTTCTTTTGGATATCATAGCAATTATGTTAAAAAATTCTTTTATTTAAAATAAATGTTTACTTCTTTTCTTTTTTCTCCATTGAAAAACACATAAAATTAAGCAATCAATTTAATATTATGACTAATATTTTATTTTTCTCAAAAATATTGATATTTATCTAATTGTAGAAAATTAAAGCAGTATTTGTATTACTATTTTAAAATAAAAATTTATTTTATATATATATATATATATATATATATATATATATATATATATATATATATATATATATTTACATATGTGGTAAAATATTACTAGGTTAGGTGATCACATAATAATTCTTATCATTCGTAATTAAATATTAGAAAAATAATAACTTTAATATAATTAAATGAATTGATTATACAAAATCATATTTTACTAAATTAATAACTACTAATATTTTGTAAATATAATAAATATTTGTTGAACTTCAATATTTCAAATCTTGATTACAAATTGTCCAAGATATTTGTGTTAGATCTTATAGGAACAACTCTTTGAACTATGATAATTGAAGAAAGAATTATGATTACAAACCCTAAGTATTAAAGAGTGAAACTCAAGACAAACTCAATTTATCAGTCGAATGGGTGTTGCCAACTTCTAACAAGCGTTGTAGACCTCGCAACAAGCATTGAAATATCACAATAGGTGTTGGAGAAACACTCTATTTTCAGTAAAACTCTCTAGACCTCTCAACAAATGCTACTCATATTCCCAATAAGCGTTGGACAATTGCTCTGCTATATACTTTGAGACTCATAATGGGTATTGTGTTTTCGCAACAAGGTATTGACCTCACAACAGGCGTTGCATTTTTTGCAACAGGTTTTCAAAAAGTGCTCAACTATGAGCCTAACTTTCTAGACCTCGCAACGAGTATTGCAAATTCTCCAATAGGCATTGGAAAAGTACTCTAGATTGAACTATAAGTTTTGGACCCTCCAACGATGCACACACAAAGTTCACCAAATATTGAAGGTATATCCGATGAGAATTCCAAATTCCCCAACAATTGTTGAAGCATTTTTGCAGTTTGTGAAAAACAGAGCACCAAGTTCAAGTTTTTTGAAAAATAAACAATAGACATTATTCTTACTCCAACAGGCATTGAGATCAGAAGCAGCGACCATTGTTTATGTCCAATGACCGTTATAGAAAAAGTGAAATAGACAACTGAAAAAGTCAAAGGAGAAGCCTTAAGCCAACCATTCTCTAGTAGCTAGTTCCAATTGGCATTTCATTGACATTAACGACTGTTGAAGTCAAAAATTGATTTGCCAACTAGCCGTTCACATGAAGTCAATGATGGTTGATGCCTCAACAACAGGGGTGGAGATGTTTCAATGGGTGTTATTTACTTATAGTTATAATGTGAAGTGACAGTTCTTTTCTAATGGTTAGTTCTTTATTTAGGTTATAAAAAGGCCCGCTCTCAACATAAATATATAGAGAATTATTTCATCAAGTGAGTAATCTATTGAGAAAATTATTCTCAATTAAAAAGGTTATTATATTGTGAACAAAAAGTGATCTAGCATACACAAAAAAAGAGAATATTCATTGATCAACCTTGAATGAGTTATCTTCAAATCAAAGTTTGAAAAATTAGCTATTTAGAATTACCCTTTACATTTTCATACCACATCAAACCTACCTTGTGAATGTAATTTAAGTGATCATTATTGCTTGAGTGAGAGAGTTTTTCTCTGTATTATAGTGATGTACTTTATGTAAGGAAATTTTAGATTTTGAAACTATAAAAAACCTTAGTTTGTGAAAAGTTAAAACTTAGTACATAAAAACTACTTTGGATTAAGGTTAAGTAGTATTTGTGAACTACTTGTAAGAGGTTGATAATGCCTAAGAATCTATCACTTGTAAAAGCTTGGTAAGTGCCTAGAAACTTATATGTGTAAAGGTTGTTAATAACACCTTAAGCTATCAATATAGTGAAGGCTCTAATGAAAATACTAGAGGAGAAGACGTATGCAAGTTATGTCGAACCTCTATAAATCGTGTGTGTTGATTTTTCATCTATTTCCACATTTAGTTTAAAATTTTTAATTTTCCATTGCCATATTCAAACCCCCCTTTTAAGGCACTAAGAGATAACAATTGGTATCAGAGCTAATCTTTTAATCAAAACTTAAGTGCACAAAGAAAATATCATGGTAAGTCATGAAGAATCATAATCCATCCATAAGCCTTCATTCTTTAAGAGAGATGACTGTGGCTACTAGAAGAATCATATGGAGATCTTTCTTGACAATGAAACCAATGACCTACAGGACTTTGTTGAGGAAGGAAGAGAGGTTCCAACAAAGCTAGTGGGAGATGTTCTCATACCAAAGTAAAAAAATGAGTGGACTGCTGAAGAAAAAAGGGCAAACCTAAAAAATAGAACAACAATACATGTTCTTTTTTATGAAATCCATAAGTCTTAATATGCTAAGCCAAAAATGTGCACATCAGCTAAAAAAATATGGGACATATTACAGACTTTGCATGAAGGAACCAGTAAAGTGAAAAAGAAAAGATACAAATGCATACATACATGTATGGAACATTTGTATACCAACCTAGTGAGACTATTACAAAGATGTACAATAGATCAGACATTGTAGGCATTCTTATGACCTTAGAAAAGTTATACACAAATGAGGACATGGTACCAAAAATTTTTAGAACACTTTCCAAAGATAAGTGGGAAGCTAAGAAGACAACTATATAGAAAGCCAACAAATTGGAAGTCCTATATCTTGATGAGCTTATGGGAAAGTTAATGGCTTATGAGATCACTCTTGAGAAGCTTGTTGAAAACATAAGGATGGCAAAGAAAGACTTAGCATTGAAAGCTAAAGAGGTACGTTCTAAAACTCTCTTTACTTCTTATTTACTAACATCTTCCTCTTCTAATGATGATGAAGATAACAGTGAAGATGATCATCTTGCCTTCATCACCCATCAAGTAAAAAAATTCCTTTTAAGCAAAAAGGGGTAGAAATTTAAGGAGCTATAAGAACAGACGCGCCAAAAGACAATTAACCTGTTATGGATGAAATAAGAAAGGGCATATAAAATCAGATTATCCTAAGATCAAGAAAAGTAAACCCCCTTTCAAAAAATACACCACCAAGAAAGGAAAGGAAGTGTACAAAGCCACTTGGGATGCCATTAGTGATTTTGAACCTGATGAAGATGAAACAAGAAAGGAAATAGCTAACCTCTGTCTCATGGCAACTGAGGGCATTTAAATGAATCCTCAAGTGAATAGACATCTAGTAGTGATAGTGATAGTGATGGTGACAAAAAGATAAAACATTTTCACTTCAACTCTATAAATAAGTTGTACTTTATAATTGCCAAACTCACTATGAATATTGATACTCTCAAGTCTAATACCTTTTCACTTAAAAAAGAGAACAAATCCTCAAAAGAAAGTGGTAAGAGTCAAGAAACTCTAGCTAAATAGGTAGAGTCTCACACAGTTGAAAACCTTAAACTAAAAGAAAATCTTAACTAGTTCACTAAAGGAAAAGAGAAGTTAGACTCCATCCTTGAGGCTTAAAGGAGTCCATCTATTGAATATGGATTAGGTTATAATGCCATTACTTCAATGGTTTCCTCCTTTTCTCAAATAGTCTTTGTTAAGGCTAAAGAGAATCATGTTTCTAGCCATGTTATGAAGCAAAAAGTTTTTTAAAAGGAAAATGTTGCAAATAATGGCTTAAGAGGAAAGTCTCAACATAATCACACATGATTGAGAAATTCTACCCCAAGAGCAAATTATGTTTACATGTATCACTTTTACAAGTCTAAGAGGCATGATGTGTAAAGACACAAAAATTGGCATAATTATAGGTATAGACACACACAATATAAAAGAGTTTCTCATATGAGAAATACTCTAGACTCACTGCTTAAAAAAGCTATAAGTCTAAGACACACTATATACATGGACCACCTAAAAATAGAATACCATCTCACTTTGATGGTGATTATTTTTATTGTGGTACATATGGCTACATCGCCTTTCATTGCCAATCTAGAAGGCATGATGAGAAATTGGTAAGAGCTAATCCCTACGACCTAGGAAGATTTGGGTTCCTAAGATATAATCTTCATTATTTTGCAGATATGCTTAAAATCTTAAGTTGGAAAGCAAGATTGATATATTGATAATGGATGTTCAAAGCATATGATAGGAGAAAGAAAGTTTTTTTCACATTTGGAAAAGATTGAAGGTCTTAGAAATGTGTATTTTGGAGACATTGGCAAAGTCAAAATTTTTATCATAGGTAAAATCGGTAAGAATGATGACTCACTTATCATTGACAAAGTGTAACTTGTTGATGGACTCAAACACAACTTGCTAAGTCTAAGTAAATTGTGTGACAAAGGCCTTAGAGTTATATTTGAGCCATAAGCATGTTATGTATCAAGAATGAGTGACAACAAAATTCTATTAATTGGTAAAAGAATTTATAATATTTGTGTGATTGATTTAAACTCACTTGTTAATCACAATGCAAAGTATTTAGTTTCAATAGTTGATGAAAGTAAAACTTGGGGTAGAAGGCTAGGACATGCTAGCATGAAACTCCTTAACAAGCTAAAGAGAAAAGATTTGGTTGAAGGTTTACTTAAAGTCAAGTTCATATAAAGCAAGTCAAAGAGGTAAACAAATTAAATCCTCATTCAAAGCCAAGAATAGGGTAAGTTCTATAAGACCATTGCAATTGCTTCACATTTGGCCCTACTAGGGTAACTAGCTTAGGAGGCATGCATTATGCTTTTATCATAGTAGATAATTATATGAGATACACTTGGGCGTTATTCCTTCTACATAAGGATTTTAGTTTTGATGAATTTAGAACCTTTGCTAAGAGAATTCAAAACCAAAAGGATTTGAAAATCTCTTTTATTAGGAGTGACCATGGAGGTGAGTTTGAGAATGTTTTATTTCATAGCTTTTGTGATGAGTATGGTATCTCACACAACTTCTTAACTCCTATAACTTCATAACAAAATAGGATAGTGGAAAAGAAAAATATAACTCTTCAAAAAATGGCTAGAACCATGTTGAATGGGTACAATCTTCCTAAGTATTTTTGGGTTGAAGCTGTAAATACATCTTGCTATGTCTTAAATAGAGTCTTAGTGAGACCTTTATTAAAGAAAACTTCCTACGAGTTGTGAAACAATAAAAAGCCTAAGATTACATATTTCAAAATTTTTGGTTGCAAGTGTTTTATTCTGAACACTAAAGACAACCTTAGTAAGTTTAACTCCAAATCATATGAAGGAATTTTCCTTGGAAACTATACCACTTTCAAAGGGTATAAAGTCTTCAATAAGAGAACACTTATTGTATAAAAGTCTATGCATGTTGTATTTGATGAATTTCACCCCATTTCTTTAAGAATAGAAGAAGATATTGATGATCTTGCAGGTCACTTGAGTGAGCTAAACATTAGAAAAGAAGGAAAGAATATGGACAAATTGCAAGACATAAGAAATGAAAGAAATGAAGATCCACGTCTTCTAACTCCTAGTGAAGAGCAAACTCAACTAGAAAGGGACTGAATTTTCAAGAAAGATCACCCAAGAGATCTTATCATTGGTGATCCATCAAGTCAGGTAACAACTAGATCATCATTTAGAAATGCATGTACTAAACTTGCTTTTGTATCCCTTATTGATCTTAAGATCATAGATGAGGCTATTAAAGATGAACATTAGGTTCTTGTTATGCAAGAAGAACACAATCAGTTTGACAAAAACAAATGACGAACCCTAGTTCTTAGACCTCATAAACATTATGTTATTACAACTAAATAGGTCTATAAAACAAACTTGATGAACATGGAGTCATTGTTAGGAACAAACTTGATCAGTAGCAAAAGGCTATAACCAAGAAAAAGGGATTGACTTTGATTAGAGGCTTGAAGCCTAGAATTCTCCTTGCATTTATATCTCACATGTACTTCAAGTTGTATCAAATAGATGTCAAAAGTGCATTCCTTAATGGTTACATTGAAGATGAAATCTTTATTGAACAACCTCTTGGATTTGAAAGTGATTGCTTTCCTAATCATATATATAAGCTCACCAAAGCCTTATATGGCTTGAAGCAAGCTCCAAGAGCCTGGTATGAGAGATTGAACAACTTTTTTTTTTTTTGTAGAGAAAATTTTCACCAAATGATTGGCATATACAACTCTTTTTTCTGAAAAAAATAGAGATATATTGTTAGTACAAAAATATGTAGATGATATCATATTTGGTGCCATTAATGTTTGCTTATGTGAAGATTTCTCAAAAGTAATGAAGAGTGAGTTTTAGATGATTTTGATGGGAGAACTTAAATTCTTCCTTAGATTACAAATTAAATAAGGAAAGGCATACACAAAAGCTAATAAAAAAGATTTGGCATGGACAACAACAAACCTTATAAAACACCTATGAGCACTAACATCAAGTTGGATATGGATAAACATGGCAAGAATATGGACCAAAAGTTATACAAAGGTATGATTGGTAGTCTACTCTATCTCATAGCCTTTAGACCTAATATTAGGTTCAATTTTTGCTTATGTGCTACATATCAATATAATCCTAAGGAATCTCACTTGCATGCTGCAAAACACATACTAAAATATCTTTGTTGATACTTATAACTTAGGATTTTGGTATCTTAAGAGTTCTTTTATTTAAGTTAAATGTATTTTCTACTGTTGATTATGTCGGGTGTACCTTAGATAGAAAGAGCACTTTAGGCACATGTCAATTACTTGGTCAATTTTTACTGTCTTAAAGTAGTAAAAAGCAAAACTTTGCTATTTTTATTTGTAGAAGTTAAATATGTAGCAGTTGGCCTATGTTGTGCCCAAATCTTATAGATGAAACAATAACTTCTTGATTAAATGTTGTAAAATAAATTGTTATTAAGTGTGATAACACTAATGTTGTAAACCTGTCAAAAAATCCACACTAATGCTATAAACCTGTCCAAAAATCCCATTCAGCTTTCTAGAAGCAAACTGTTGTCCCTAGGCACCAAGAAGGGGGGTTGAATTGGTGGATAAAAATTTCAAAAACAAGGATAAAGGGGAGAAGAAAGAATAATGGAGACATAACCAATTTATAGTGGTTTGGGTAAAATTGACCCTACGTCCACTCCCCAATCACTCAATTGGGTATTTCACTATTTCAATGGTGTTTTTAAGCTCACACCCAACTTATACAACTTTTGTTTTGATGGCTAACACACAACCTTACAATAATGTGTTTTCTAGGCTAACACAAAACCTCACTTAAGTGTTTCACTAGGCTCACACTTAAACCTTTCTAGAAATCTTTTTACAGGCTAACACAAAACCTCACAACTTGGTGTTTTAATGCTCACACCTAACACTTACAATTACATAAAGAAGATGAAGAAAATGAGTAGCAAAGATTGAAAGCTTTAATTACTTGTAATAAATTCCTTAGCGACCTTCTTCATGGCTGTTTGGTGGAGTATTTATAGCCAAACTTCACCAAAGAGACGTTGCAAATCATAGCTTATCAAATCTTTGAGACATGCTTGACAAATTTTGCATTAAATGCTTGTCAGGATGAAATCGCGGTCGTTACTACCTTTCGTGGTCGCGATTTCTAAATTTTTTAAGAGAAACCCCGTTTGTGTCTAACGGCTAGTCCACGTGGCAGCTTCCTATTAGTTCACCAGGAAAATATAGCCGTTGTCTTTTACCTACTTTCATAAGTAGCGGTCGCGAGTTTTCTTGCATGGGCCGCGACAGAGGACGCGAAACTATCTGCCAAAGCGGTTAACTTTCTTCCACACGGTTCGCGGTTGCTACCAGCAAGTTGTCTCATTGATTTTTGACTTCCAACAGTCTTCTGGGACA
>CATIWR010284246.1:0-17500 GCA_949677035.1 Omphalea diandra
TTTATAACGGCTAGTTTATAACGACTAGTTTTCAATAGTGCTTTAGGAAAATATAGTCGTTGTGTTTTTTCAGCCAGCATAAGTCGCGGTCGCTAATTCATTTGTGTAGACCGTGATTCTAACTAAGAATCAGTGTGTCAAAAATTGCAATTTTTACTTCTCAAATAGCGGTCGCCACCAACATGTAGTCTTCGCAATTTTTGACTTCCAACGACTTCCTATGACACTTGTCAAACTCTGATTGTGGACATCTTTCCATTGTGAAGCTTTTTGTAATTCGCAGTCTCGACTCCGACTTGACACAGACCGCGAATTCGTCTGTCATTTTTGGTTTGCTTCATTTTGCTTGTTCGCGGCCGAGAATGACTCCGCGATTTAGTCTGTCTGATTTTTGACAAGTCTTTTTAAGAGTCGCGGTGGCGAATCCTTGATTGCGGTTGCAAGACACATTGGAGTTAAAAAGATTTTCTTCCAACTTAACTAGAGAGACTTATTTTTCTGTAAAATCAACACTAGAATAAAACATTAGTAATGATCAATCTCCTTTGTCAAAATCAAAAGAGGTTCTAAACTTAGGATTAACTATCCTAGTCCAGCAGGTGTGATCATGCTGGCACTAATGCACCAAATCTCATCATAACTCTAAAGTTAAACATGCATGGGTGAGACTAGTACAAAGATGGGTGACCTCTTAGAAGTCCTCTTTTTGCACCCTTAGGCCTTTTTTATTATTTTTTATTTTTATACATTTTTATGGTCCATATCGATATTCGATATGACCATCTTGTTCATTTTTTTTATTTTTTATAAGTTATTTTTATAATGTTGTGTGGTCCATTCCAATATTTGATGCGACCATATTGTTCATGCAGGTAATTAGAGAGTGTACAACTGAGAGGGATGATGAAAATAGAAAGCCTATAATGGAGTAGGGAGTGAAAGTTACGACCTATTGAATGCGAAGAGTGAGAGGTGCACAGGACGGAGAGAGAGGACATATAGAAAGAAAGTGCAAGATACAACAAGTTCAATTGTACCAGCACTATTGCAACGAATCCCATCAAACCTCTAAATTTAAACATGCTTGGTAAGAGTAGTACAAGAATAGGTGACCTCCTGGGAAGTCCTTGTATTGGATCCCTAATGTTTTTTTTTTTTTTTTTTTTACTTTTATACATTTTCGTGGTCCAACTTGGTATTCCATATTGCCATTTCATTTCATTTTTTATTTTTACAAGTTATTTTTACAATGTTATGTTGTCCATTTCGATATCCAATATGGCCATATTATTCCAGTGGGTAAAAAAAGAGCAAAAGTTGGGTGGTATGATGAAAAAAAAGATGGCCTTAAATGGAAGAGGAAGCAAAAAAGATACAGCCTCCCGAAGGCAAAAGGGGAGAGGCCCGATTGATGGAAAGTGAGGACTTATAGAAAGAAAGTGCAAGATATTGTGGAACACTAATGCATCGAATCCCGTCAAATTTTTGAAGTTAAACGTGCTTATGCGAGAATAGTACTAGGATGGGTGACCTCCTAGGAAGTCTTAGTGTTGCACACCTAAGCTCTTTTTTTTTATTTTAATATAATTTTGTGGTCCATCTCGATATTCAATATGGTCATGTCATTCATTTTTTTATTTTTATATGTTATTTTTATAATATTTTATGGTCTATTCGGATATTCATTGTCATCATATCGTTATTACAGGCAAGTAGAGAGCGAAAAGTTGGGTAGGATGTTGAAAAAAATGATCGCCTAAAATGAAGGAGGGAACAAAGAGATATGGCCTTTGGAAGGTGGAGAGGTAAAGGCATGCAAGATAGAGGGAGAGGACATATAAAAAGAATGCATTAGATATAATAGGTGAGATCATGCTAGGGCTATTGCACCGAATCCCATATGAACTCTGAAGTTAAAAGTGTTTGGGTTAAAGTAGTACTTGAATGGGCAACCTCTCGGGAAGTCCTCGTGTTGCACCCCTAAGCTTCTTTTTGTGATTTTCTTATTTTTATACAGTTATGTGGTCCATCTCAATATTTTATATGACCATCTTGATCATTTTTTATTTTTATAAGTTATTTTCACAATGCAATATGGTCCATTCCGATAGTCAATGTAGCAATATCATTCATGCAAATAAGTAAAAAGTGAAAAGTTGGATGTGATGATGAAAAAAATTGCCCAAAATAGAGGAAGGAGCAAAAGATATAGCCTCCCAAGGGTGGGGAGGGAGAGGTGAGCGGGGTAGAGGTAGAGGACATAGAGGTAAAACATGCAAGATATAGCTGGTGCAATCATACAAGCACTAATGCACTAGATCCCATTAGAACTCCAAAGTTAAATGTGTTTGGGCTAGAGTAGTACTAGGATGGGTGACTTCCTTAGAAGTCTTCGTGTTGCTCTCCTAATCCTATTTTTTCATTTTTTTATGTTTATCTAGTTATGTGTTCTATCTCAAAATTTGATATAGTCAACTAATTCAATTTTTTTATTTATCAATGTTATTTTTTTAATGTTATATAATCCATTCCTATATTCAATGCGACCATATCGTTCATGTTAGCAAGTAGAGAGTGAAAAGTTGGGCAGGATGATGAAAAAAAAATTGCTTGAAATGGAGGAGGAAGTAAAAAGATGCTGCCTTTCAGAGGCGGAGAGGGAGTGGTGCATAGGACGAAGGGAGAGGGCACATACAAAGAAAGCATAATATATAGTTGGTGCCATCATACAAACACTAATGCACTAAATCCTAATAGAATTTTGAAGTTAAACATGCTTGGACGAGAGTAGTACTAAAATTGGCGACCTTCTGTAGTCCATCTTGATATTTGATATGGCCATATTGTTCATTTTTTTTATTTTTATAAGTTATTTTTGTAATGTTAAATGGTCCATTCTGACATGTAATGTCATTATATAATTCTTGTAGGCAAGTAAAGAGTAAAAAGTTAGGCGGGTTATTGAAAAAAATGATCACCTAGAATATAGGAGGAAGTAAAAAGATACGACCTCTCGAAGGCAGAGAGGAAGAGGCGCGTGAGATGGAACGAGAGGACATATAGAAAGAAAGCATAAGATGTAATAGGTGCGAACATGCCAACACTAATGCATCAGATCCCATATGAACTCTGAAGTTAAATGTGCTTAGTTGAGTGTAGTACTAGAATGGGTGACCTTTTGGGAAGTCCTCTGGTTGCACTCCCTAAGCTTCTTTTTTAATTTTTTATTTTTATATTGTTATGTGGTCTTGAAATGCAATATGGCCATCTTATTCCTTATTTTTTTATTTTTATAAGTTATTATTATAATGTTATATAGTATTTTCTAATATTTGATGCAACAATATTGTTCATGCGAGCAAGTAGAGAGCGAAAAGTTCGGCATGATGATGAATAAAAATTGCCTGAAATAAAAGAGGGAACGACAAGATACGACCTCTCGAAGGTGGAAAGGGAGAGGCGTGTGGGACAGAGGGAGCAGACATATAGGAAAAAAGGGCAAAATATAGTTGGTGCGATCATTCTAGCACTAATGCACTAGATCCCATTAGAACTCTGACGTTAAACATGCTTAGGCAAAAGTAGTACTAGGATAAGTGACCTCCTTGGAAGTCCTCATGTTTCACCCCTAATTGTTTTTTATTTTTATACAGTTTTGTGGACCATCTCAAAATTTCATATGGCTATCTCGTTAATTTCTCATTTTTAAAAGTAATTTTTATGATGTTATGTAGTCCATTATAATAATTGATTTGACCAAATTGTTCGGGCAAGTCGAGAGCAAAAAATTGGTCGAGATGATGAGAAAAATAGCCTAAAACAAAGGAAGGAGTTTCAAGATACGACCTTCCGAAAGTGGAGATGGGGATATGCGCGAGATAGAGGGAGAGAACATATAAAAAGAAAGCATAAGATATAGCTGGTGCAATCATACTTGCACTAAAGCTCTTGATCCCATCAGAACTCTGAAGTTAAACATGCTTGGGTGAGAGCAGGATTAGGATGTGCGACCATCTAGGAAGACCTCGTGTTCTACCCATAAGCTCCTTTTTTATTTTTGATTTTTTTTTTACAGTTTTGTGGTCCATCTCGTTATTCGATATGACAATCTCATTTGTTTTTTATTTTTATAAGTTATTTTTATAGTGTTATGTGGACAGTTTTGATTTTTGATGTGGCTATATTATTCATCCAGGCTAGTAGAAAAGCGAAAAGTTGGGCAGGATGATGAAAAAAATGTTGCCCAAAACGAAAGAGAGAGGCAAAAGATACGACCTCCTATGCCAGAGAAGGAGTGGCGCGTGGGATGAAAGGAGTGTACATATATAAAAAAAAAATGAGTAAGATATAGTGGGTGCTATCATGCCAACACCAATGCACCGGATCCCCTTAGAATTTCAAAATTAAACTTGCTTCGGCGAGGGTAGTACTAGGATGGGTGACCTCTTAGAAAGTCCTCATGTTGCACCCTTAAGCCCCTTTTTATTTTTTATTTTTATATAGATACGTGGTCCATCTCGATATTCAATATGACCATCTCGTTCATTTTTTTATTTTAATAAGGTATGTTTATAATTTTATGTGGTTCTTTTTTATATTTGATGTGGTCATATTGTTTATACGGGCAAGTAGAGAGTAAAAAAGTTGGGCGAGATGATGAAAAAAAAGATCCCAGAAATAGAGGATGGATTAAAAAGTTATAGCCTCCCTAATGCGGAGATGGAGAGGCTCGTGGGATGAAGGGAGAGGGCGTATATAAAGAAAGCGTAATATATAACGTGTACGAACATACTAACATTAATGCACCGGATCGCATTAGAACTCTGAAGTAATACGTGCTTCGGCGACAGTAGTACTAGGATTGGTGACCTCTTGGAAAGTCATTGTATTGCACCTCTAAGCCCTTTTTTTAATTTTTTTATTTTTATACAATTTCATGGTCTATCTCGATATTCGATATGACCATCTGATTCATTTTTTTTATTTTTATAATGTTATGTGGTTCATTCTGATATTTGATGTGGCCATATTGTTCATACTGGCATGTAAAGAGCAAAAAGTTGGGCGAGATGATGAAACAAAAGATTGTTACAAATGAAGGAGGAAGCGAAATGATATGGCCTTCAGAAGGCGAAGAGGGAAACGTGCGTGGGACGAAGAAAGATGACATATGGAAAGAAAGTGCAAGATATAATCGTTGTGATCACACCAACACTAATGCACTAGATCCTATCAAAACCTTTAAGTTAAACATGCTTTGGCAAGAGTAGTACTAGAATGGATGACCTCTTGGGAAGTCCTCATGTCACACCCTTAAGCCCTTTTTTATTTATTTTATTTTGATATATTTTTGTGGTCCATCTCGATATTTAATATGGTCAGCTCATTCATTTTTTATTTTTATAAGTTATTTTTGTAATATGATATGGTCCATTACAATATTCGATGTAGAAATATCGTTCATACGGGTAATTGGACAATGAAAAATTAGGCAGTGAAAAATTAGGCAGGTTGTTGAAACAAAAGATTGCCTAAAATGCAGGATGGAGCAAAAAGATATGACCTCCCTCAGGCAAAGAGGGAATGACATGCGAGACGGAGGGAGAGGACTTGTGGAAAGAAAGCTTGAGATATAGTGGGTGTGATCATACCGGCATTAATGCACCATATCCCATTAGAACTCCAAAGTCAAAAATGATGGGGTGAGAGTAGTACTAGGATAGGTGACTTCCTGGGAAGTCCTCGTGTTGTAACCCTAAGCCTCTTTTTTTATTTTTCAATTTTATATAGTTTTATGGTCCATCTTGATATTCGATATGAACATTTCATTTTTTTCTTATTTCTATATGTTGTTTTTATAATGTTATGTGCTCCATTTTAATATTCGATGCAACCATATCATTCATGTGCGAAACTAGAAAATGAAAAGTTGCGCGAGATGATGAAAAAAAAAGATTGCATGAAACGGAGGAGTGAGTGAAAAGATGCGACCTCCTGAAGCTAGAGATGAAGAAGCACGTGGTAAAAGGGAGATAACATATAGAAATAAAATGCAAGATATAGCTTGTGTAATCATACCGACACTAATGCATTGGATACCATTAGAATTTTGAAGTTAAATGTGCTTGGGAAAGAGTTGTACAAGGATTGGTGACCATCTAGTAAGTCCCCATATTGCACCTTTAAGCCTTTTTTTTTTTTTTGTATTTTTATACAATTTTGTGGTGCATTTTGATATTTGATATGGTAATCTCATTCACTTTTTTATTTTTATAAGTTATTTTTATAATGTTATTTGGACCATTTTTATTTTTGATATGGCCATATCGTTCATGTGAGGAAACAAAGAGCGAAGAGTTGGGAGGGAGTGGGTTGATGAAAAAAAAAAGATCATTTGAAATGGAGGAGGGGACGAATAGATATGACCTCTTGTAGGCGGTGAGGGAGATGCTCGCAAGACATAATGAGAGTACAAATAGAAAAAAGTGTAAGATATAACGGGTGCGATCATACTAACACTAATGCATGAGAACCCATCGAAACTTCGAAGTTAAACTTTCTTTAGCAATAGGAGTAATAAGATGGGTGACCTCTTGGGAAGTGCAAATATATACTGCCTCTCGTAGGTAGTAAAGTGAGAGGTGCCTGGGATGAAAGGAGAGTACATATAGGAAAAAAAGTTTTAAATATAGCGGGTGTAATCATACCATCACTAATGAACCTAATCCCATTAGAACTTCGAAGTTAAATCTACTTTGGCAATAGTAGTACTAGGATGGGTGACTTTTAGAAAGTGCTCATGTTGCACCCCTAAGCCCCTTTTTATTATTATTTCATTTTTATACATTTTTTTGGTCCATCTCAATATTTGATATGGCATCTCGTTTATTTTTTATAATGTTATGTGGTTCATTTTGATATTTGATGTAATGACCATTTTATTTGACAAATCATGACATTCATTCCCAAAAATACATATGTATATAGGTTGATTCATCATCCATACACAACCCAACATGTATTTAATGTACATATATATTAACTAATGTTTAAGGCTAGTGACCATAAATTGATTCCTATCTAGATATATGTACATGACACAAAGAGAGAGAGAGTTGGAATTTAGGTGACGACCTATGCTCAACGTGTCTATATGCAAAACTTTATGCTCCAAAGTATCTAAAACATGCACTTCAGTATTCGATAAACATAATTGTGATTTGATGAGTTGTGACTTAATGAATAAAAATAATAATCAAATTCTTATGGCATAACCAATAATTAAATATCATCAGGATACATTACAAGTATAACAGTTGACTATGCAAGTGCAAATGTAATAGAATGATTTTGTTGTGACATTACGACATAAACACTACTCTTAAAAATTCATGTGATTCAAGTGACATTTGATTTTATTGGCCATCATATAACAAGTGAATCATTTGATCAATAACATGTGCCAATAGAACATATTAGTCCCTTTTCCAAGTGATTTGCAAGTGTTTGACAAACTAGTCACAACATCCTTTTAGTTCTGTATGTAAGTGTTCATTCATAACGGTACACCAAGTAATCATTAAGAGCATATAATTCTCACTTAGCTTATATTCATATGTAAAATGTCACAATTCAATGACATATACATGTAATAGAACATAACCATATAATAAAATCATAACATATGCATATTAGAACCCAATTGTGGTTTTTACTCACCTTTTGATGCGACCAACCTTTATGGTAGGTTTGGTCCCATCTCTTGGGCTTTCTAAAAGTGTTGAGATCCTAACATTTGATACATACATGGTTATGAGTATGTCAAAATGATTATGAATGATTGGTATGCAACTATGATCATTTTCCATGCAAGTGGACCTAATGTTTATGTATATTTTTCTTGTATGGTAGCTTGACCTTGCTATAGTCTAACTGTAGTAACTATTACTATACTTATCCAAATTAAATGATTATTTTTTTAAAATCACTAGACACATAATAATACAACATAGTTAAATTTAATATCAATATAAGATATATAAAAAATGTGGAGGAATTTGCTGTCTCAATCTCGCCCAAGAAGGACATCAATCACAATCGTGATTTTTGGTTGAACAGATGAACACAACGACTATATTTCATAAAGCACTAATGACACATTGACATGTGGACTAGCCATTAGACACAAAATGGGGTTCTCCGCCGTTGCCATACTTAAGAGTATTTGGATGTAAGTGCTATATATTAAATATTAATGATAATCTTAGAAAATTGATTAAAAAACAAACGAAGGTATTTTTCATAGGTTATTCCACTACTAGTAAAACCCATGTAGTTTTTAATAAGAGTTATCTGATTATTGAAGAGTCTATGAATATTGTGTTTGATGAATCTAATAATCTTGATGTTGGGAAAGGTTCTCTTGTTGACAATCTTATAGGTGACTTTGAGAAATTAGAGTTGGAGTCAACCATAAGAGAAATGGATAAAGACCATGATGAAGACAAGTCATCAAGAGAGGAAGTGGAACCTCAACATCAACAAATGGAGACCTTAAATCAAGATCTTCCCAAGGATTAGAGATTCTTTAAGCATCACCTAAAGGACCTAATCATTAGTGATACATCTAAGGGTGTAAGTACTAGATTTCAACTCAATTTTTTAGATAATAATATTGCATTTATCTCTCGATTTGAGCCAAAATCTATTAATGAGGCTATTGATGATAAGAGTTGGGTAATTGTAATGTAAGAAAAACTCAACCAATTTGAGAGAAACTATGTATGAGAACTTATTCATAGGCCTAAGGAACACTCTATTGTAGGTTGTAAATGGGTGTTTAGGAATAAGTTGGATGAGTAAGGGTTCATCACTAGAAATAAGTCTAGATTGGTTTCTAAGAGATACAACTAAGAATAAGGCATTGACTATGATGAAACTTATGCCCCCTAGCAAGATTATAGGCCATTAGGATTCTTTTAGCATATGCATGTCACATGAATACCAAACTTTTCCAAATGGATATTAAAAATACATTTTTAAATGGTATAATTGAGGAGAAAGTTTATGTTAAACAACCTATTGGTTTTGAATCTCATATCTTTCCAAATCATGTTTTTAAATTGAATGGAGCCTTGTATGGTTTGAAACAAACTCCAAGAGCTTGGTATGAAAAGGCTAAGTTCATTTGTTTTGAAAAATGATTTTGTAAATGGGAAGGTTGACACAACGTTGTTTGTAAAAAGGCATAATCATGATACACTAATCGTGCAAATATATATTGATGATATCATTTTTGGTGCTACCAATAAATATTTTTGTAAGGATTTTGCTAAGTGTATGACTAGGGAATTGGAGAGCTCAAATTCTTCCTTGGCCTACAAATCAAACAAATCAAATAAGGGCTTTTATCAACCAAGCGAAGTACATAAAGGATATACTTAAGAAATTCGACATGAAAGGATACAAAGTAGTAAAAATAACAATGAGTTATACTGCTGCATCAGGAAGGGGGTTAGGTTGTGTATTGATGTAACATGGAAAAGTGATGGCTTATGCTTCTCGACAGTTAAGGCTTCATGAGCTGAATTATCCTACACATGACTTGGAGTTGGCAACCATTTTCCACACCTTGCAAATTTGGAGGCATTACTTGTATGGAGAGATATTTCATATTCTAACAGATTATAAAATCTTGAAATATATTCTAATACAGAGAGAATTAAACCTAAGGTAGAGAAGAGGGATGGAATTATTAAAGGACTATAATTGCACTATTGATTATCATCTGGGTAAGGCTAATGTTGTTGCTAATGCTTTAAGCCAAAAAGCCTTAGATGTTGTTACCAATATGGTTGGTTATAATTTGACATCCTTGGTTAATCTTCGTGCTTTAAATGTAAAATTTGAGATTGAGAATGTGACAACTTTAATGGCTACTCTTCAGTTAAAGGTTGTGATATATGACAATATTAGAGAAATTCATATGAAGGATCCATATTTGCAGAAAATGCTACAAAAGATATAAGAAGGTAAGAAGACTAATTTTTTAATTAGAGATGATGGGATGATAGCAATGGGTAGTCGAGTTTGTCTACTAGATGTTGATGGTTTGAGATTAAAGATTATGCAAGAGGCACACAATGTACCATATGTTATGCACCCTGGAAGTAGAAAAATATATAGAAACTTTCGGTCACATTTTTTGTGGTCAACGATAAAGAAAGATATATGTGAGTTTGTATCGAGATGTTTAACCTACCAGCAAATTAAGGTAGAACATTAAGCTCCGATAGGTAAGTTGCAACTTTTATCTATTCCTGTATGGAAATGAGAGAAAATTTCAATGGATTTTATTATTGGTTTACCTCAAACATAAAAAAGGCATAATGCTATTTGGGTTATTATAAATAAACTCATAAAATCTACGCACTTCTTGCCTTTACGACAAACAAATTCACTTCATAGACTAGCTAAAATATATGTTGTCAAGATTGTGAGATTACATGGCATTCCTATTTCTATTGTATTAGATAGAGATATGTGATTCACTTCTCATTTTCACTTATAAACAACCTTGGGTACTCATTTGAATTTTAGCACTGCTTTTCACACACAGACTGATGGTCAATCAAAGAGGACTATTCATACATTAGAGGATATGATGCAAGGTTGTGTGTTAGAATTCAAAGGCAATTGGGATACTCATTTGCCATTAATTGAATTCACATATAATACTAGCTATCACTCCAGTGTTGGTATGGCACCATATGAAGCTTTATATGGCAGGAAATGTAGAAGTCTAATTTGTTGGCATGTTGAAGGGATGAGATAGTTAGAGGGTTCTGAGATGGTACAGGATACAATGGCCAAAATCCAAGTAGTCAGAAGATGTTTACAAGCTGCTTAATAAAGGAAAAAAGGGTATCTTGGGACTTTGGCATATTGATTGGCACTACCAGTATAATTATCTTAAATACATAATGTGTTCCATGTTTCTATGCTTCGAAGGTATCAGTCTGATCCTAACCATGTATTATCAAAGCCAGAGATTGAATTATCTGATGATATGACTAGTCATGAACAACCAGTTGAAATTCTTGATCAACAGCTAAAACAGTTAAGAAATCAAGTGATACCTATGGTTAAAGTGAGATGGAGTCGTCACTTACCTAAGGAGGCCACTTGGGTGGTAGAGGAACACATGAGACGACAATATCCCTATCTATTCCAAAGTTCTAGTAAGTAAAATTTTGAGGATGAAATTTCTATAAGAGGGGGATAATTGTAACATCCTCAACCCAAATCATCTACATTTTAATTACATTATATTTGAATATATGCATTGGATAAATGATTGTTTAGATATGTGAATTGGATAAGCACGATAATGGCACTTGCACCATTGCATTTGGGATGGTTGAACATATATGTAATGTTTGTATAGTTGTATGAAAAATTATCTTATGTTGTGTGCATGTTATAATATCATAAATAATGGTGTTATAGAGTTTATTTAAAAATATAAGGAGCATATAGGGATTAGGAGATGGATGGAGGTGCTTAAGGTGTGGAGAAGAGAGACTAAAAGAGGAAAAGTGAACTTCCAACTAATAGAAATGAAACACCATGATTTTGTCTTGTTATAATAGGTCTGCAAGTGGAATTTTTCACCCTTTAGGCTTAGAATAGAGAGTTAAATATGAGGTACCATAGAATAAAGAGAGAGATAAGGAAGGAAGAAAGAAAGGAAGAAGAAGAAGAAGAAGAAGAAGAGTGAGCTACCTAGGAAAGAATTCTAAAGTTTTTTGGTTTTGGGAGATAGGTAACTTAATTTATCTTCTTCTCACATGAAATTAACCCCTCATTGCAAGTTAATCATGCATGGTTAGTAAGAATTATGAAGTATTTGAGGTAGAGCTTAGGTATGGAAGTTGAAATTCAAGAGAAATAAGAGCTGATTGTGTTGGTTTTGTTATTAAAGCAGAATTTTGTACCTATAATTTTATAACCCTAGAAGAGGAATTAAGAAAAGTGTAAAATATGAAAGTTGTAGCTTTTTTTTTCCATCTAAATTCATTTGAAATAGTTTTGCTTGATTTGTGTGTGTGAGGAGATATGGTTCTTTCGTTAGGGCAGGTTCATAACCAACTAAAATCACCTCAGCCTTTCTATTTTCATTTATATTTTGATGACTTTATGTGTTTATTTAGACAAATTTTAAAACATAAAATTTGCAGGGTTATATTCCATCTAAAATATTTATAAAGTAGTTTTGACTGATGTGTTGATTAGAAAGAGATATGGCTCATTGATTGTGACTGACCTTATACCTTGATGAAATCTCGTCAGTCTTTTAATTATGTTTTCAAAGAATTTGATGACCATATATTCAGAATTTGGTGATGTGTAAAACTTAAAAATTATATATTTATGTATGAGCTACATGGCTGTAAAATATGTTTAAATTTAACATGGTTGTTGAGATATTTCCTCTTCATTATGACTGATTGTAATATGTTGAAAACCTGCTCACCTTGAGATTGGTCATTTGTTTTGGTGACTTTATAGATTGAATTAGATAATGATTAAAACATGAAAAATATTCTTTTACATGTTCTATAACTTCTGGTAGATCATTTTTGCAATTGGATTTGTATGATTTGAGATATATCTAATAATGTAAGACATACTCAGGCTAAGATGACATTGAAACAGGGCAAATTCATAAAATTGACCATAAATCATGTAGTGCATATTTTGGACTGAATTTTGGATATGGTGTACCCATATATGACTAGTTTGATTAAAAAAAGAATCAGTCATTTGGATTTATGAGTTAAAAGTAATTATAGAAGCAACCAATCAAGTTTATGATATTTTACTAGAGCATATTTGCATAACAAGATGAAAATCTTTATCACCATGGATTGATTTGGTGTATTAAAATAGGTCCTTAAGCCATTGAAGATAATAGTGGAAATAAGTTGGGACCATCCACGACTTAATAAGCTTAAACGAGGAGATAAGTAAATTGTTAATGGTACTATATGTGTGATTAGTTAAATGTCATAAACATATACTCAATGGAATGAAAAGTTGTTTAACGAGATGATATTGATGAATACATTGATGAAAAGATGGTCATACTCTTGATTTATTTATTTTCATGAGACGTTGATAAATTATGACTTAGGAATGGAAGTATGTGGTAATATGAGCTGCCAAAGTTATGGGTGTTGTTATTAGTCGTTATATTGCTGAAATTTTATTGGATTTATAGTTTATTTGTTGAAAGAATAATACTTGATGTTGTTGGGCAAACAACAATATTCATAGCCGGTATGGCAATGATATATAACAACCTGTGTGGCAATAACATTCGACAGCTTGTGTGACAAAAATATATAATAGCCTGCGTGGCAATAATATATAACAACCTGTATGACAATAATATATAATAGTCTATGTGACAATAACATTCGATAGCCTATGGCAATGATATCTAAAGTATGTATGGTAATAATATTTATAGCCTATGTGGCAGCCAAAAATGAAAGCTTTTGTGGCAGTGACATCTATAACCTATGCGGCAACAATTTATGACAGTATGTGTGATAATAACATTTAATAGCTATATGGAATTTAAGAGTAAAAACTCTTTATTTCGTGGATAGATATGATGATGAGTTATTTATATTTAAATGTTTATTATATTATTTAAGATTAAAGTACCATTATGCATTTACGTACTGAGTATGCAAGCTCACTCTTTTGCATTAAATTTTCTTTTAGGAAGAGTAGACTAATAATTGCATCCAATTTACATTTTGAAGTTGTTGTCTAGCAGTCTAATAGATGTTGAGCTAGTATGCAGTCAATTAGTATTTTAGCTTGTTTAGTCATGTATACGTTATTGTAAATAGTTACTATGTTTTGAAACAAGATACGTAGTGAAAATAAAAAAAATAATAGTTGAAATAAGGTCATTTAATGACAATGGATAGAATGAGAGGATTTTAATGATGTTATGTCACTTTCGTATTCCATGTTTTATGAATAAGTTAATGCACCTACTTTAGGAATTATTAGTAATTGGGACGTCACATGTGCCATAATAAGACATATTAGTCCCAACCTTTTTTGTAGGTTTGAAACTCTCTCTTAGGCTTCCTTAAGGTGTTGAGATCCTAACAATTGATACATATATCATTACAAAATTTCAAAATGATTTTGCATGCTTGATACGCAACTATGGTCATGTTCCCTGCAAAGGGGTTAAATACTTAAGCTTATTTTTTTGTATAGCAGCCTGACCTTGCCACACTCTAACTATAATAACTCTTGATATATTTATCTACATTGCTTGATTTTTTTATATAAACTAGACAAAACATAGTCAAAATTCAAGTCAATATAAAGATATATAGAAAATATGGTGAAATTTTAAATTTAGCCCCTGTTTCAATATGATCACAGTCTAATTAGGTCTTACATTCTTTGCCATGTGTCAAATTGTATAAATACAATTGTAAAAATGATTTGATAAGAGCTAAAGAACATATAAAGGAATATTTTTAATTTTTTACACATGTCTAGTTTAGACTATAAGATCATCAAAATAAATGATAAAACTTAAGGGAGCAGGTTTCAACATGTTAAGAATCAATCATGATGGAGCAATATCACCTTACCCACAATGTATTTTACAAAACTATTTTATAGAAATCTAGATGAGACATAATTCTATAACTTTCATGTTTTTCACATCACCTAATTCCCATTATATGGCCACCCAAAATCAATAGGTTAAACAGGTTTCATTAAGTTCAGGGTTAGTCACAATCAAAAAGCAATATCTCTTTCCACACAACAAATTAAGCAAAACCGTTTATAAGAATTTATAAATGATATAACTCTACAATATTCATGTTTTAAAATTTGGATAAATCAATACATAAGGTCATCAAAATATATGAAAACAACCAAACTGAGAAGGTTTCAGTAAGTTGTAAACTAGCCCTGATGAAGGAGCCATAACTTTTCACACACACCATGTTAAGCAAAATCTTTTCAAATGCATTTAGATAAGGTATAAATATAAAAATTTCATGGTTTACACTTTTCGTATTTCCTTTTCTAGTTTTATGAAATTATGGATGTAATAATTTGCTATAACAATAAGACCAATACAATCAACTTTTATTTCTCGTAAGCTTCAACTTCTAAGCATGAGCTCTACCTATAATTACTCTATAATTCTTACTAATTATGCATGTTCAACAAGTTATGAGGTAGAAATTTCATATGGGAAAAATATAAAATCACTTACTTCTTTGGCCAAAACTATATAAATTTAGGGTTTCTTCCTAGCTTGTTCACTTTACTTCCTCTTTTTCTTCTTCTTCTTCTTTTTATTCTCCTTTCTTTTCTTTTTTTTTCTTAGATCTCTTTCTTTTGCTACATCTTCTCACCTTTTTTCCTCTCTAATTTGCTCCTAAAGGAAGAAAAATTCAATTTATATACCTACTATAATAGGACAAACTCATGGTGGTTTACTACCATTAGTTGGAAGTTTGATTTTCAACTTTTTGTCCTTCTTCACTCCTTCATCTCCATCCATCTACTAATCCCCATATGCTCCTTATATTTTTAAATAAACTCTAAAACATCATTATTTATGATATTATAACATAGACACAACATAAAATAATTTTCCATGCAACTATACAAACTTCACATCTATGTTTAAGTGCCCCAAATGCAATGATGCAATTGTGATCACCATGCTTACCAAATTCACTAATCTAAATGATTATTTGTTCAATGCATATGTTCATGTAGGATTGCAAATCATTTATATAATGAATATGTTCATATGAGAATGTTAATGAATAAGGATAAGCATGTTCCATGTACAACTAAGAAATTGGCTGTGTAGTCCATTATGTTGGTTGCATAGTTAATGGCTTTACAGGGTATAAGGTTATAAAACCTTCCATTAGCTAGGGTTTTACACTTAGTTATACAATCAAGTAAGTTGGTTGTATAGCCAATTAAAGGATGCTAGCAGAATATGGTTTTAGGCTTGGGTGGGGGAAAATGGCATTTAAGAAATGACCATTTAAATAAGACTTAATAATGGAATGCAAGAATGTAAATATTTGAAATGATACCAAAGGATATAAGTACTAAAGTTTGTTCTCACAATTTTTTATCATGTAGCAGTGTATTCTTTATGTTTGCAGCAGCTCTTAAGCAACTATTGGGTGTCCTAGCAGCTTTCTAGTAGGTACTAGGTATCCTCACAACTTTTAGCAGGTACCAGGGTTGGTTACACATCTGTAGTAACCTTTTTATAGTTATTAATGCTTTTAAATTTGTTTTGAAGTGTCTCAGTCATTCTAGTAGAGAAGTTTGATTCAAGAATCATTCATTGGGATGATTCTACATCGTAATTGCCCTTCTAACATTTAAGGATGAATTTTTGTCATCATAAACCTTTTGACAATATTGGAGGTGTAATCATGCTAGAATAACTATTTTATGTTTGATACAATTGTATATCTACTTGTAATGTGCCTTTGGGTAGGGCATCATTTGAAATGTGGATTTCACTTTGGAGTTCCCTCTAGTTTCCTTAGAAGGTTAATTCTAGTATTTTAAGGGTGATTTGGTAATTTGATAGATACTCTAAAGATTGAAATTACTTTCTTGAGTTTTGATAACATCGAGGGGAGATTTGGTCATTTTAACCATGTGCCATCTTTTCCTTCCCTTTTCTTTTATGCCAAACTTCAATTGTATGTATAGATGCATAGCTTGTCTATATAGCCAACTGGATGAACTCTTATGCGTAAAATGAAGCAATAGTATAATTATGTAATGTGAAGGGATATTAGTTATTTGAATAAACAAGGCACGTTTGTACAAGCCACCTTCCTTCCCCTTCATCACATTTCTATCCAACTATTTATTGACTCTAGGCTCTTTAGGAGGCTCTCTGTCTAGATAGTGCTTCCCACTCATAATTACGTGGTTCATTTGCTCTTCTCCTTTCTCTTTATCACTCTCTTCCCGTAACTTGATCATCCTCGATCTTTTCTACTATTCTGTCTCTTTATATGAGCTTTCTGTAAATTAATAGTAAAAATAAAAATTACAACCCTCGTGGGGCTTAACTTTTCAAAGTTAGCCATCACAACCTCTTCAAGAATCCTGAAATCAATCATAATAATCCTTTGGTTCTATGGCACAATATTATGATGGTTCATAAGTGGATTGCCCATTATACTTAGTCTCCTATAGTTTAGAGGCATAATGGTTTTATAATCAATTGGGTCCTAAATCTCATGCCTTAGCATATAGTAATCATCAGTATAATACCTAGCTCTTAGTGGAAGACATAGTAAGTGCTTACATCATATCCCTTTGGCAATGGATTTGGGGGTGGCCTTGGTGCTAGTTGATTTAAAACTCTTTTCTTTTGTAACTTCTCAAA
>CATIWR010284275.1:0-11976 GCA_949677035.1 Omphalea diandra
AAATCCTACATCTTCTGGATAAGCAGCCAAAAACAAGAAAACTAATATCCCACCCGTTGCAATAAACCCACCTGGAAGTATAAAAGACCATCCCCAACCATAATCCAAAACACTAGCAGCAAGAAGAGAGCCACTAATTACTAACTGAAGTATGTGCATTCCAAACACCCATAATCAAGGGCAAATTTGCAAATGAGTGTAAAAAAAAAAAAAAAAAGAGAAATATGATAAATAAAAAATATTTATACAAATATGACAGATTTAAAAGTATTTAGCATTTGAAGGTAGTCAAAGTCGGTTGTCCACCAGTTAAACTGGCGGACGTTACTATATATAAATTCCGTTTATGTTCTTTTTTTAATTTTTTATTGTTCGTCTGTCAATTATACTCGCGGACTAATAATGATTCTAGCAGAATAGAGATTTTGTCAAAATGTCTAAGATTTTACTAGGCAGAATTTCTGCTGCAAGTCAGAGCAGAATCTCTGCTTATGAGACTCATCTCTGCTGAGCAGAGATCAAACTCATCTTGGCTCAGTGGAGACGTGAGTTGACGAACAACATTATAAATACCTCACATTCAGTCTATGAGAGGGTCTGAAAGCAAAATCAAAAACAATGAAAAATTATTTTTAAAATTTCTCATTCTTTTAAATAATCTTTTGTTACTCTTGTTATATTCAATTAGGTAAAAAATATTTTATATTTATTTTATTTAATTCTTTGATGCTAGATAATAAAATATGATAATAATTATATTTTTTGGATAGTATGCAGGAATAAAGAAATATATTATTGAGTTAAATTGAAGTTATTTTTCGGTGTAAAAATGTATAAAGTTAGTTTTTAAACTCGAATAAATTTTAGTATGATTTTATTATAGTTCAGTAAATATTATAATAGTGTAAGCTCATAAAAATAATGAAAAAAATACTTAATTTTTTATAAAAATATGTGATTAGTTGTTATTAATATGAAAAGTATTTTCACTTAATGTGACATTGATACTGAATAATTTGTAAGTTTGAAATTGATTAAAAATTGCACACAAAAATTGACAAGAGTATTATTAGTTGTGTTATTTTTATTTGAGAATAGCAATTATTTATATAATTTAATTGTAAGTAGACATTAATTTATTGTTTGTGTGCTATTATATTGTTAGACATCAATTTAGTAGGTCAATAGTGAACATTTTTTTAATTCTCATGTCAAATTATATAATTATGAATATTTATATAAACATAAAAATAATCCATATAATCTTATAACATAGTTGGATATACTAAAAAAAATGGAAAATAGATTTCATGTAAAATTATATACTTCTCACTATTTGGCTATACTAAAAAATAAATAATAATATCACATTTTAAAAATAATATTTTAATATTTAAACAAAAAAAATAAAATTAGAATTGTTGGGCCTAGGATAGTTAATCCTAAGTCTAAAACCTCTTTTGATATTGACAAAGGAGATTGATCATTACTAATGTTTTAGTCAACTGTTGATTTTACAAAAAAAATCAGACAGGCAAAATCCCTGAGTCATTCTCGGCCGCGAACAAGTAAAATGAAGCAAACCAAAAATGACAGATGAATTTACAGTCTATGTCGCGTCGGAGTCGCGACCACGAATTACAAAAAACTTCACAAGGGAAAGATGTCCACAATCAGAGTTTGACAAGTGTCATAGGAAGTCGTTGGAAGTCAAAAATCACGAAGGCTACATGTTGGTAGCGACCGCGATTTGAGAAGTAAAAATTGCAAATTTTGATAGACTGATTCTCGGTTAGAATCGCGGTCTACACAAATATATTAGCGACCGCAACTTATGTTGGCTGAAGAAACACAACGGCTATATTTTCGTAAAGCACTATTGAAAACTAGTCGTTATAAACTAGCCGTTATAAAACTAGCCGTTAGTTTCTTTGGTGGAATTTGGGTATAAATACTTTACCATACATTAATAGCAAAGGTTAAGAATTTTATTACAAGTAAAAAACTGTCAATCATTTGCTACTCATTTTCTTCTAATTCTTGTAAGATTGAAAATGTTGGGTGTGAGCATTAAACACCACATTGTAAATGTTATAGTGTGAGCTTGTTAAAACACTATAGAGAGGTTGTTGTGTGAGCCTTAAAACACATAGGTTGTGTGTGAGCCATAAAACATATATTGTGATAGGTTTTAGTGTGAGCCTTGAAAACACTTATAAAAGGTTTTTTGTGTGAGCCTATAAAACACAAGTTGTAAGGTTTAGTGTGAGCCTAAACACTAAGTTGAGTGTGAGCTTGTAAAACACTAGTGATTGAGTGAAATACCCAATTGGTGAATTAGAGAGTGGACGTAGGGTTGATTAATACCCGAACCACTATAAAACTCTTGTGTTCATTCTTCTTCTACCATTTCTCTAATCTTTCAATCTTGTGTGTTTCCTCCAAAATTAAAAGTTCAAATTTCCCACCAATTCAACCCCCCATTCTTGGTGCACTAGGGCTAACTGGGATACACATGGTTTCATGAAAAGCCTAGATGGAAGGATTGTTATAATTGGGATTACATATGCAATTGGAATATTTGACTCTTTCTGTTCACTAAAGCATATAATATTTGTGTTTGGTCAAATAAGAAAATGCACTGATGGATACGATTAATCCAAAAAGGATCAAGATAGATAGCAAAAATATGGCATATATGTGGATCTCTTATTGGTCCTCCTCGTACTAAAATCGTCCTTTGGATCATTGTTAGAAATGTAATAAGATGAGAAGTGAGTTTGCTTTGGATAGTTATACATGACTAATCAGATTCAAAGGCAAGACCAATTCAAAGAAGAAATGGATGATCAGTGCAATTTTATAGGTCCAAAGGTGATGAGTTATAGTAAGGACAAAAAGAAGTAATGAGCTTGTCGATTAATTGGTTTGTGTTCAAGGTGGCTTGAGTTTGTATTACTTATTGCTTTAGGATACTTTGAGTTGTGTGAAATGATGTGTGGTAATTTTTGTTCATCCTGTCTGGTTTGGTTATTAATGGGTTTTCTCACATAACATTGTGTTACACTTAGGATCCGTTTGGGTGTATCTAGATAGGCTTATTGGCCTAGATAGTATTGTGGCACAATGTTATGTATTTTCTCTTCCAGTTATTTATTAATAAATTTGCTTATTATAAAAAAAGAGATTAAATTGAATATAAAATAAAAGTATCATCCTAATTAAACATATATAATTAATTTTTAAATATTTCTTTGAAGTTGTTGCTTATATAATTTATTATTTAAAATATAAAATTTAATTTTTTAAAGACAGATTGAGAGGAAATACTTTTAAATGAGAGATCAAAAGATTTTATGAATACTAAATTTAATTTTACAATTATTAATTCTTAAATTTAAATATAAAATAAAATTCATCATATGAAAATATATAATAAATTTAATTAAATTGAATAAAAAAATAACAGTATCATCATAATTAAGCTCATGTGAATTTTTTAAAAATATTTCTTTAAAGTTTTGATTTTAAATAGTTTAAATAATTTAATATTTAAAATATAGAAATTAATTTTTTAAGGAGATTGGGAGGATTTTTTAAAAAACATGAGAGATTGAGAGATTTTATAAATTATAAATTTAAATTTTAAATGTCTAATTTTTTAAATTTAAATATAAACTTAAAATTTTTCATATAGAACTACATAATAAATCTAATTAAGTAAAATTAAATATTAGTTAAGCTCTGAATTTAAATTTAGATTTAATTGAACTAATTGAAAAGGTATAATAGTTAATTGAATTCAAATATGCACTTTACTAAATTATGAAGGACCCAACAGAAGAAAGTCATCAAGTAGACTAAAAATTTTTATCGGGATGAGTTTAGGTTAAAAAATAAATATTTGATTTTATGTTTGTAGAACTTGTGCAATGTATGAAAAAAATTATTCCATGTATTTTGCATATATAACTATTTTTGCATTGTGTATACTAATGCTACTGGTTGCAGAAATATTTTATCTGGGATGAGGCAATTTCTGCTATAAAGAAGGTTGCATGGAACTAGAATGCTTTCGAACACTGCAGTGACATGTTACATAACATGCTGGCATCGGCTGAAAATGTTATTTTTTTAGTAAAGGCGGCATGAGAGCATTAGTATCAGTTTTGGTAGTCCCTAGAGTTTAAGCAATTGGCAAACACATATTCTTGGAATTAACACAATAGTGCTTCGGAAGGCTCGCCATCATGCATACTAGAGGGTCTGTCTCGCATTACTAACATATAAAACACTTTGTAAGTATTCTAGAACTTTTCATTTTTATTTTATTATTCGATTTGAAAAAAAAAAATAATTGAGATACATTGTTGCACTATTGTTGAAATGATGTTATAGTTTCAATAATATTTGTTAGCATCTATCATCCATAGAATATGATGTATTTAGATGTATTTAAACTTGCAAATGATATATGTTCATTTTATAGGGGAGATGCTGTTGAATTTTTTTTTTTTTTACAATTTTTGTGAAATTTGATTTATTTTTCTTAAATTTTAACCTCTATATATTTGTATATTGCATATTTAGGTTAAAAAGGATGACAAGGAAACACATCCTCATAAGCTCTTCTTTAGACTCCATAACAGCAAATGAACGATGAAACTTCTTTTGATGAGTCTATCTTTTAAGGTTAGTATTTAAACACTTTTGTAATTTACTTTATTATTTTACATATGTTTAATATTTATTTAGGGACTTCATAATTTCTTAAATATTCATGGGATACTTTTCAGAATGAGAAAGAGCAGCACACACAGAGTGAGGAGAGTGTCGATGAGAGCCAACTATAATTTGAGTTGGCTAATTCTGAGAAGAAGAAACAAGTGTATGGATTGAGTTTGATGCATAGGAGTATTATCCTTCAGCTGCTTTTACTTTATCATCATATGACACTTGATGATCTTCCATGTTGGAGGAGCAGTTTCAGCAACATTAGCAATTGATCACTCAGTAGTAGCAACAAATAGCATAAATGCAGAAGCAGTTACATATGCTCATTTAGAACAGTCAGACCCATTCTCCGCATCCTACATCTAGTGATGAGCCCTCCCAGCCGTTGCCTATAGTTACTAACAGATTTTTATTTATTATAAAATAATACGATATGTGAAATATAGTTATGTACTAATATTGTTATTTAACATTTGTAGCATTTCTATATATATATATATCAAGTTATTTAATTTTATCAAATTTATAATATTATTAACTATTTGAATCATAATAATAAATTAAAAAAAGATCAATTTAAACTTATAAATGGATTGGCCTACAAAAAATTTTGTAGGTAAATATTTATTTATGGATTTGCCTAAAATAATTTCATAGGAAAATATTTACTTATGTATTCGTCTATAGAAAATTTCATAGTTTAGTATTTACCTTCGGACTTGCCAAGAAAAATTTCGTAAGTAAACTATTATCCAGGTAATTCCCTACAAAATATTTTCATAAATAAATATTTACCTATGGAATTGCCAAATAGACATTTTTATCAGTGATTACCAAAACAATTACTCTTTTTGTTGATTAATCTGGCTATTATTTACCTCTGAATTATTTTGTAAGTGAAATTTATCTATGAAAAATTTTGTAGGTAATTCATAAGTAAAATTTGTATAAAAAAATTGTAGGCAAATTTTATTGACTATCTAATTGCCTGCAGATAAAATTCATAGGCAATCTGTAGATAAATTACCTACTAAAATTTTCAAAGATGATATTTTTTGTAGTGTATAAATATTTTGATTTTTTCAGTTTTGTCTTATTCAATTTTATTTGAATCGCACTGACCAAATTCTCACCCCTAATTAGAATTACAATTAAAAAAAAATACTAGACTAATCACAAAAACAGCAAGCGAGGGAAATAGGTTAGAAAAAAAATGAAAACTATAAAATCTAAGTTAAGATAAATCTATATTTGAGAGTGTTGATCCTTGGGTAAGGATGACAGGGTGCTTTTAAAAACTTACTTAGAATCTTCTTTAAAAGTTTCTATAAGTGTTGTTGGCAGCGAAATAGCATATATAATTTCATTTTTGCTCTTCAAAGAAGATGAAGAAATGACATAAGATCCATATTTGCGCACTATGACATATACAACTTTGATAATAAATAATACATTGCAACCCATGTATTATGATATTGCATAACTATTACACTCGACATACTAGTTATAGAAAATAAAATAATTTATATAGAAAATAAAATAATTTATCTCTATTTTTTTAGATATAACTAAACTGTTAACTACTTTAATATCAACATCAATAATAATGAGGACAAAATCCCTCAATGCTAAACAAGAACCCATTCTTTTAGACTCATGACACTGGCAAAGCTTCAATGAGCAAAAGCCTCTTCCATAGTAAATAAAATAAAATAGTTTTTCCTAGAATTCTCCAATTTATATAGTTATATTATGCAAATCCTACTCAAATATGAAACCAGACTCAAATAGGAATATAAGGCTAAGACGAGTACTACACCATATAGTAGATAATCCTTTATCCACTTGAATATTTCTCGCACATAAACAATTAAAAAGCCTTTCTTCATATATCATAAGAAATTTGACTTAGATCCTAACATTCTTTGAAAAGCATACCTTTTATTTATTTATTTTTGAATATATATATATATATATATATATATATATATATATATATATATATATATATATATATAAACTTTGATATGACAAAAAAAATGAGTGTGAAGTGCATTATTATTTTTATTAAACAAATTGATAGCCATTAAACCAAAAATTGGAACGCATAATGCTCTAACAGGTTAAAGTTTGGCAATTGAAGGGAGGGAGAAACAAAGTTTTCCATGCACGATAATTTCTATGATTAAGTTTGATGGCAAAGGTGAGATGTATTGTTGAGGTAAGGGAATGAAATATGAGCTTGTTATTGGCATTAGGGATCGGGGGAAAAAATAGAAGAAGAGAAGAGGTTGGTTAAAGCTCTGATATCCTGATAAGTTAAATGAGAGAACAATCCTTATACACATGCTATAACAGCTAAATGATCTTAAATGTTAAGAAGTACAACAACAAAGAGAGCCCTAATGACAAACAACCATACCACTTGGCCACATTGAGATTGTTAATCATATGAATATTTTTATATCTTGTACTGTAAATTTCTTATTTAGTGTTTATCTTTTAATTGTAGTAATTATCATAATTATATGTTTAATTATAGGCTTGATTATAGGCTTAATTATATGTTTAATTATAGGCTTGATTATTGGCATAATTATAGGCTTGTATATAAAAAAAGTAGGTCTGTATATAAGGCTGGTTCTCTGCCTTTATCATATATACATATTTTCTAAAATTCTTCAAACTCTTTTCTTCTTCTCATTATTTACAGAGATCTCGTTCTCACACCATCTTTATCTTTGTACAAACTTGCTAAAATAGTCAGCACTACACTGTTGTACCATTCCAACTTATATCAGACACTCACCATATAATTGATTTAATTTACAAAAAACTTCCCTCTCACAATTATTCAATATTAATTGGTAATTAACTACGAAGGTTTGATGTAAGATATGAAAAAATTTTAGGGAGCCTTATAGGGCATATAAAGTTTACATTTACGTTTACATTTATCCAATCATTATAGGCTTGATTGACTCTGATTTGAACTTATTTACAACATGTAGAGTAACTTAAACAACATGTCGATTGTCTAATACGACATATAGCATGTAATAGCATGAGTATGTTGTTTATATGTATGTTGAGAATCTTTATATTCCTGTTCTGTTTAATGGAATTCTTTATCATTTCTGTTAAATAATAATTTATATGATAGAATAGTTAGCAGTTTGATTTCAATTTCTGTAAAAACAAGCATTGATCATATTATGCAATAGATGATATTAAATAAAATATTATAAAAATAGAAGAAGAGACAGAATAACGTAAAAGAAAAAGAAAAATTGTAAACCAAGCCATTTTATTTGAGACCAGGGAAATTAACTTATAACAAAAAAAAATTTATTTTGTTTGTTAAAGATAGGGCACACCTTTATTCGTGTACAAAGTCTTATAGGTACTTATGTAGGCTACACAAGTACTCTAGCTTAATTCACACATAGTACATCTCAAGTATATATCTATAATGAGTTTCTACTATAATTTCCCACTCTAGTTTCAACATTTTTAACCATACTCTAGTTGCCCATATTGATTACCTTTCTTTAATGTCCACGGTCGTATCATTGTTTGTGCCCATGGTGGTGCCCGTGTTCATGTCCATGCTTATGATCATGGCCATGTTTGTGTTTGTGTTCATGTCCGTGTTTATGCTCATGTCCGTGCTCGTGTTTGTGCTCATGTCCATGCTTATGATCATGGCCATGTTCATGTTTGTGTTCATGCCCATGCTCGTGCTTGTGCCCATGATGGTGCTTATGCTCATGCTCATGGCCATGCTCGTGCTTGTGTGCATGCTCATGTTGGTGCCCGTGCTTATGCTCATGCTCGTGCTCGTGCTCGTGCTCGTGCTCGTGCTCGTGCTCGTGCTCGTGCTCATGCTCGTGCTCGTGCTCGTGCTTGTGCTCGTGCTTATGCTCGTGCTTGTGTTCGTGCTTATGCTTATTCTCATGCTCATGCTTGTGTTCATGCTCGTGCTTATGCGAATGCTCATGCTCATGCTTGTGTCCATGTTTGTTCTCGTGCTTGTGTTCATGCTCGCGCCCGTGCTCATGCGTATGCCCATGCTCATGCTCGTGCCCATGCTTATGTCCCTGATTGTGCTCGTTGTCATGCTTCTGCCCATGCTTATCCTTGTTGTCATTGAACTGATTCACATTTCCTTGTAGGCTTTCCTCTATAAAATTGAGCAGAATAAATATGATTAATAGAAGTATTATATGTTTATATATTCCATTCGTTGCATTCATATTTAGGGAAAGCTTATAATAGGTATGAAATTAACTAGCGATAAAATATGTTAATACCTGTTCTTAGAGTCTTAAGCATCACAATATATGATTGGGTTCACAATGATAGCCATAATTGATAATTCAGTAAAATTCATTTAGCTCACTACAATTGAACGCCCATGTTTGCATACTAGTTATTTAATGTGATCTGTCCAGTTATAATTTCAACTGGGATTATAATTTAGTTTGAAAATGTAGCTATTTTTCCCATGGAAAATAGCTAAATTTTAAATGCCATACCAATTATTGATAGTTATGGTGCTATGTCTTCTTGCAAGAAACAAATCATCAAAACCTAATGATAATGGTTCCCAAATAATATATGCATATATATTTAGTGAAAGAAAGTTAAAAACTCACGAGTTTGAACGCCGTCGGCAAGCTCACGGGCTAAGACAACCTCATAAGAGGTGAACAGAAAAATAGCGCAGGCAATACCGAGAAGAAGGAAAATCTTTGAAAAGCCCATTTTCCTTACAGAAAACTGGATAATAAGTGACTAGAAAGAAAAGGATATTTGGCCAAGTGCTGGATGAGCAATTGGAGGTTAAGGCTTCTCTCTATATATAGACGTAGCTAGAAGGAGATGAAGTCTGAGCTACTGCATACGTACCTGAGTGAATTTGAGAAGTGAGTTAACAAATTTGTCTCTTGGCTTCGATATGATTATATATGTGTTATGCAAGCAATTTTTGACTAATGGCGTCAACAAATTTCAAGCCTTGGATTAGGAAATTGGACCACATTTTCCTTGTACGTAAATTATTGAGATAATTAAGGAAATTTGTTAAATGTTTCAAAAAAAAAAAAATTTTATATAAATGTTCATATCTTCCACTCTTTGCATTTCAGCTTTGAAGTTGAAGACGCTTTGAAATGTTTGATTGCTAGTTCTCAAGAAGTTGTATACTTGTGATTTTTTTTGTTCCGTTAGTTTTGAAAAATATTGTACTCCGTATAGACAAATATTATCATTTACCTGTTAATTATTTATCAAAGGTAAAAAAATGATATTTATCAAATTAATTATTTGACACATAAGTGATTAAAATTTTCATTAAAATTTTTAATTAAAAAATAACTATAAATGAAAATAAAGAATCACTAAAAATTTGCCAAATAGACAACTAAAAAATAGTTTTTATATATTATCTATTTTAAGAAAATATTATTTACTTAATCATATATTTTTGTATATTTTTAAATATATTTAAAATAAATATTAAATTGTAGTCACATAAATTTAAAATAATATATTAGATTATATATAATTAATTATGATTTCATACTTAATTATTTATTTACTGTTTTCAAATAATTATATTGATAGTATAATATTTTTGATAAGTAATAATATAATATATTTTTATATTATCATATATGGCAAATAAGTTAATAATTCTATTTAGTTTTTTAATAAATTCAAAATAAAATAAAAAATTTAATGATATAGAAAGTTTTCACGTAAAATTAAAATTTTAAAACATAAAATTTTAATTCGCTTCAAACTTAACTCATAACTATCCCTAAGTCAAAGAGTAATCAATATTACATCAGTTTGACAAAAAAAAAAAATAAAACAATATTGGGATGTTTAAAGGAAAATTTATAAATTTTGTGAATTTTAAAAATATTTGAATTTGTAAAATCCATTTATTTAGCATGACAAATTCATAAATTTAAAAGATATTTTTATAATAAAAAACTAATTATGAAATCTGCCATTCTTTAAAATATGAAATTTCACAAAATCTTACATTTCATTTTCGATTTTATAGTCTCTTGCTTTGAAAATTTATGGTAAATAATGAATGTTAGACTTCATGAATGTTAACCAACTTTAAAATTTCTTATTCAATTCCTCCTACTAAATATTACCTAAAATATAATATATTTATAGTAAAATAAGAATAGGAACTTATTGATGTAGTAGTATAGCTTAATTCAAGTTAACATTTAATGAGTGTGAGTGAGTTTTTGTTTAAAATACTAATTAGGTAAATTAAAAATATTTTATTTACGATTCTCTTTTTGCCAAACTGATGAAATTCATCTTTATTTGCTCCTATGAAACTAATGAATAAAATGAAAACTCAAATTTATAACCAATAAAAAAAATTAAAAGCCATTTAGGCTCTGTATGTTTCATGGAAAGTACCTTATCTGAAGAAAACATTTTTTGAGAAAAATGTTTTCTGAAAAAATATTTTCTAAGTAACATATTTTGTGACATTTGGACCATATTACAAAAAATATTAATTTTTATTTTGATTTATAAGATTATAATAAAATTTAGATCATAAATATTTTATATTTGGACTATTTATTATTTAAGATAAGAAAAAATATATCAAAAATGACTTAGTTTTTCTTTGACAAGGAAAATATTTTCTGTTGACCAATTTTTTTAGATGCACTAAATAGAGGAAAATGCATAAGATATTTTCCTGAAAATTTTAGTTTGTTCAAAACTTTCAGTTCTCGTTAAGGATTCCCTCATTTATCAAACTAACGAATAAAATGGGAACTCTAATTTATAATCAACCATTAGTAGTTACTGATTTTAATTATGTTTCTTTTAGTAAGTTCAAAATTTTTCCCCTTACCCCCTCCCCTCTCTCATATCCATGTATAGTATGGATATTCAAGAGTAATGACTTTTTTGTTCACTTCAAAATTTTACTCCTTAAATATAACAAGTATAGGAGATACAACTATAAAATCATAATAATATTGATTAATATTTGCATTTCTTTATATTATGTTTTTACATTCTAATGTATTTCTTTATCTTTTTATGTTTCTAATAATTATAATAAAATTTATACTTAATTATTATAATAAATTTTAAGAAATTTGTACTAATTTTGTAACAATCTCAATCTTTCAATGTTTAAAAAGTTTTATAAATTACAAGGAAATGATTCAATTTTTTTTTTTTTTT